>QNUK01000502.1:402500-497480 GCA_013621035.1 Clarias magur | reverse complement strand
CACCCAGCCACTCACACACACACCCAGCCACTCACACACACACCCAGCCACTCACACACACACAGCCACTCACACCCACACAGCCACTCACACCCACACAGCCACTCACACACACACACAGCCACTCACACACACACCCAGCCACTCACACACACACCCAGCCACTCACACACACACCCAGCCACTCACACACACACCCAGCCACTCACACACACACCCAGCCACTCACACACACACCCAGCCACTCACACACACACCCAGCCACACACACACCCAGCCACTCACACACACACCCAGCCACTCACACACACACCCAGCCACTCACACACACACACAGCCACTCACACACACACCCAGCCACTCACACACACACACAGCCACTCACACACACACACAGCCACTCACACACACACACAGCCACTCACACACACACACCCAGCCACTCTACATACACAGCTACAGCCACTCACACACACACACACAGCCACTCACACACACACAGCCACTCACACACACACAGCCACTCACACACACACACACAGCCACTCACACACACACACACAGCCACTCACACACACACAGCCACTCACACACACACACACAGCCACTCACACACACACACACAGCCACTCACATAATACTACACACAGCCACTCACACACACACACAGCCACTCACACACACACAGCCACTCACACACACACACAGCCACTCACACACACACACAGCCACTCACACACACACACAGCCACTCACACACACACAGCCACTCACACACACACACAGCCACTCACACACACACACAGCCACTCACACACACACACAGCCACTCACACACACACACAGCCTCACACACACACAAACAAAGACACACACACACACAAACAAAGACACACACACACACAAACAAAGACACACACACACAAACAAAGACACACACACAAACAAACACACACACAAACAAACACACACACCTTCCCAGTGCGGTTGATCATGGCTGTGAGTCTGGCAGCAGTGACGTCTGTAGACTGACCCTGGAATGGAGAGCTGGAACCTGAAGGAGAGCACGACTTCTCTGTAAAAGCAAAAAGAAAGACAGACAAAAATATATTAAAACAATGTTCCATTTGCCCCAGTGACATATAATGAAACTGACAAGAGACTTATGATTGTGATGATGTTCATGAAAACTCCTTTAGAAAGTACTTAGAGATAAAAACAGGGACCAATTAAAAGAAAAAAATGTGGCCCTGATATACTGAGAGTATTTTCCCATCCACATGCGCAAAGGCTCACTAAAGGGCCTGATGACTAAGAAATTAAAATTAAATCACACCTACAGTACCATATCTCAGGCAAATTAAATACCTACGAGATATCTTGAAACAAACGTGTAAAGAAACCTTTTAGGACCAATTTTATGGACTTCAATGCTAAAGCATACTGAGACTGTCTTGTGTCCAGACTCCTTAACAAAACACATTATGCTGTTTCCCCTTTAATTTACCATCTATCAGTGTGTCTGAATAGTTCAGTTAACCTCCTGACAGCTGGACTCTAATGTTCTGTATGTTGCATTTTTTTTTTTTCACTGTTATTTTTTTTTTACTAGCAGCTGAAAGAATTGATCCTCATATATGAGCACACAGGGATATATGGGCATAGTAGTTGGTAGAAGAGTTTGTGTCCTCATATGAGAAAACTTGGGTCCCAAGAGGTTAAAAAACAAAATAGCAATAATATCAATAGCACATTAGTCCTGTCGGCTTATGGTACACTGCCATAAAAAATGTTTTAAAATGTTTAATATTCCACGCTGGCTTGTTGAAAAAAAAACATTTCCCCCCAAACATTTAACACATGAAACTATTAGACTACCATACATTGTGGAAACCCATAAGGAAGGAATGGATTTATGTGCACAAATTATTACAGGAAAGGAGAGACAACGCTGATGTAGGCTGGAGTCTGAGTAGGCTAGATAATCAGTAAAACGTTGTATCCTGCTTTTAAACAGCCAAGTAGTAAAAGTCTCTCACTGCCTGTGTCTAGTTCTCCTGCTGACACATGCACACACGAGAGAGAGAGAGAGAGAGAGAGAGAGAGAGGGAGGGAGAGAGGTTGATGTCTGGCCTGTTGTCTGGCTGGCTGGCTAATGTAAAGGAAATCCTGTTCATCCAAGGGGAATTTCCTTATTCATGCTGCCAGCACAGCCAACACAACGTAGTTCTACAAAAGCTGACAGTCCTTTCTTGATTGTGTAAAGCAAAACTATGGTAAATAGAAACATGAATCTGTGCACACACACAAATGATTAAAATTTCTGTTTCATCAGTGCATATTCCCCGTCACTGCTGTACAGGAATGAACCTGTTACATTTGTATCAGTTCGTTTGCAAAAATGGACACAACACTCTTGATTTGCACAAAAAAAGCAAATCAATTTTTTTGTAGTCTGAAGGTGTACGTGATGCCAAAACAACTCACAGAAGCAGTTGAATATCTTAAAAAGAAAACTTGGACAAATACTCTGAAGAAGGTGAAAGTTTCTTAAAGGGAATCATTACTGGTGACGATACATGGATTCAACCCTACGAGCCTTAGAATAAACGACAGAGTATGGAACGGAAACATCCTCAATAAGCGACTTAAAAAAAATTGAAAGTCAACTATCGGCTGAAAAAACGCTTACGGTTTTCTGTGATCCAGTAATGGAACATTATTAGGAAAAAGGTGCAACAATCAACAGTGCTCGTTACAGTGGCTCATTACATTGAGGAGCTGAAGCCTAAACTTCGGATTAAACACAGAGGACTGCTATCCAAGGGCGTTGTCATCTTGCATGACAATGCACGTCCACTTCTACCCACAGTGTCAATACAGACTTTGTTTTGAATTGTTAAATCATCCACCCTATAGTCCTGATCTTGCTCTATCGTAGCTTCACCTGCTTTGTCCCCTGAAAGCAGCACCATTAGGATGAAGATTCAGTTCTGATGAAGAACTGAAGACAGTGGTGCGTTTGTGTCTCACAGCTCAGCCTAAAATATTGACAGGTTGACTGATGAACAAAGTGTATTGAATGTGTATAAACATTTGACTGAGTGCAAACATTTGAGTGACTTTGCCAAGAGCCAAGTCGTCGGGAAAACTGCGGCTATTGTAAAACGCTCCCAGTCTTCAGTATTCGAGACCTACCAAACGTGGACCAAGGATGAAAAACCAGTGAACTGGTGCCAGGTCATGGTTGGCCAAGGCCAATGCCCATGGGGAGAGACTGGCCTGTGTAATATGATCCACAATGTGTGCGTACAATGGGCACATTGAGCAATGGAAGGTGGTGCACGTCTGTTGCTTACCTGGTGAGGAGATGATACCACCAAGCACTATGGAAAATGACGAACCGACAGAGGCAGTGTGATGTTTTAGACAATGTTCTGCTGAGAAACCTTGGGTCCAACCATTCATGTGGATGCTACTGTGACACCTGCCACCTATCTAAACATTGTTGCTGACCAAGTTACACCCCTTCATAGAAACAGTATTCCCTAATGGAAGTGGCCTCTTTCAGCAGGATAATGTCCCCTGCCACACTGCAACAATGGTTCAAGAATTCGAGTAGCACAACAAAGAGGTCAAGGTGCTGAATTAGCCTCATAATTGGAAGAACTACCTTGTAACTTAAAGGACTTAAAGTATCTGCTAATGCCTGACGTTTTACAGTCATGTTCAACGATTAGTACTTCTTCATATAACTATACACAATTTTGTGTCAAAACTGATCATAGCGGGCCTTAGTATTGGGCAAATACAATCAGGGACAAACAACGACATAACATTTTAACTGTGCCATTATTTAACAAAAATAAAGAACAAAAGAAAAAATGTATTCAGTACTAAGAACCTCCTATGATCCTCAATAGCTTGCAGATCCAAGGCAATAACTTCGTTTAGGCCAAACAGCTCCACTTTGGTCTCATCTGTCTATTGGACATTGCTCCAGATGCCTTGTGCTTTGTTCAGATGAAGTCAGTCATGTTTCCATGTTTTTTTTTAACTGAAAAGGCTTTCTCTTGTCAAGCCATCCAAACAAACTGTACCTGTTCAGTCTTCTTCTAATTGTGCTGTCATGGACTTTAACATGTTCAGTGATAACTGTACCGTCTGAAATGTAACTCATTCTGTTGTTTTGTTTGTTGGTTTTCGTATTTCTCTGAGTGATGTATGGTATTGTGTGTAAGGGTGAACTTGCTATTAAATTGGCAAAGGCTTTGAATGCCTTTGTTAGGCTGTTATTCATGTGGGTTTTTACACAGAACTTTGAACATGATGTGTGTGTGTGTGTATATATGTGTGTGTGTGTGTATATATATATATATATATATATATATATATATATATATATATATATACATATATATATATACATATACATACACATACACATACATACATACACACACACACATATATACACGAACACATACAATTATTCTTTTTTTTTTTTTTGTTTTTTATAACGGAAAAGTTTTATACTCACGCTGTAGATCACATCACATCCTGCTCACTGCCTTTGCTCAACTATGGAAAAATACACACACGCATACAGTATGCACGCACACGCACACAGTGTACTGGCCACTCAAATGCTTGCCAGCAACAACATGGCATCTGGTGAAATGGATTAAATGCAGAGAAAAAGATTTACTAGCTCTGCTCCGCTCTGAAAAGAGATGTGTTCGTTCCGAGGTTTTCAACAATGGAACGGTCTAATCTTGACGTCAATGACATGGATCCTCCTCTGCACAAACACTCTCAAAAACAAGCACCTCGTAGTGAGCTTGCAGGCCAACTGGGTCACATTTGTCAATAAATCAAACACCTTGGCAACAACAGGAAACATAGGTCACAGTATAATGAGGGTCAATCTAGTTTAAATTGTGTTGTAAACAAGTAGTAAACAACCTAATAAACAGGTTTTCAAGGAAACTCCCCTGATCTCCTCATCAGAGGATTTTCACTTAAAAGTGTTATAACATTTATAACAAATAATATCTTAAAGGTATGAAAGTCTGTTTGGAGATGAAAAAAACAACAACAACAACAGTAGAACACCTACAGTCACCAGAGGGCAATGTGTCAAAAAAAAAAAAAAATGTTCTGGGTAAGATCAATTCTACACTAAAGTGATGTAACAGTGGTCAAAGAACAGTCAGAGATGTTGACAAGACTGGCATTTTATGGGGTAGAGTGATGGTTTATAAAAAATAATAAAAATAAACCCCTTTTCATTTAGATTATATTTACTTCAGGTGTGAATACGAATACAGCTAAAGATACAGATATACCGTATGAAGCACTTTACTGGTACACTGCCTTATTTTCCTGGAGCTAATAATTGCATTAACATTCTATACATTAGTCAATAACGTCTGGTATGTTAACTATAAGACTGGCAGAGTGGCACAGAAGGTAGTACCATGAAAAGTATTGTTGCTTCACAGCTCCTGAACTTGGGTTACTGATTGGCATATTTATTGTCATTTCTAGCCTAATAACCGAACGTGCACTACAGCTGCCATCCTGGAAAGTGGGAGTGTCAACATTAGGTTTTGACTGAATACAAAAGCAACCCGATAGCTCACTGACCCGCTATTATGATCATTACACTCTCGCTGACTTTTCTCATAACCCTCCCTCGTTACCTGATTTGGTCCTCCGCTTCAAAATCCTCATTTTAGGAAACGAAGGCCAGGAGTAGTTAAAAGGAGAATCTGAATCCGAGTCCATGCTTCTTTTATTTGTCTTTTCTTTGCTTTAATTTTTCAGGAAAAATCCAAAATATACCCAAAGTTCTAAGCAAGAAAAAGAAAAAATCCTCAGGCACAATCCTGTAGGCTGGAGGTGAAAGCGGGTAACGGCGCAGATGACTGAATGGAAGTGTGTGTAAGACGTTGAGCTCTTTCCACACTCTATACTCCCACGTTTTCGGTGCAGGGGAAAGTCAGATTTCCAATCCCCTCTGGCTTGGCAGAGAGGAGCAAAACGTGGAAGGGTTTAACACAAGGTGTCCTGAAGTATCCACAAGGTCAGCCAAGGTTTAGGAATCATTAACCGAACATGCTAATGAAGCCCCAGGAGGGTCCGCAGACACGCAGGGGGGCAAACGACTAAAATTCCAACACACATCACGCACAAAGAATACAACACGATTACACTGTTCTGTGGAATATATTCTCAAAACTCCCTGCAGTCTTCATGGGAATAAACAAGAGTGTAAAGCGGAAGCACGTGATGTTAGGGTTCAACAGCATCCAAAAATACCTATTAAACAATAAAGCTAGCATCAAATCCATTTCACAACTGCACTTCCACAAAATATATCTACCAGAAAAGTCTCTGTAGTGGCAGTGTGAATTACAGCTGCATACGCCTTACAAGAAATCATTCAGCAAGCAGACACCGTCTGATACGTATCAGTGATCTGTAATCATTCAAAAAAGCAAAAACTTCATTTTCAACATATATGCACGATGCAAACTCTGCCCTCGCCTCCTAATGGTCCAAAATCAACACACTGATAGCTCAGGCAGATCCAACATGCTGAAAGTAGATTACAGCCATGTGTGTATCTAGTGAGTGTGTGTGTGTGTGTGTCTGGATAGTCTTCTCTGCATGTGGCGGACTTCCTGTCTCTGTTGCAAAGCCACACACTCCGCCATGCATATGCATGAGTGTTCTGTAGCAGTTAACCTATAATTCTGTGTACGAGAATCCCCTGCAGTTAAAAGTCTTCATGCGTCTCGGTCACATTCCGGATCAATAGTAAAGATCCATGCCTAAAAGTAGACAAAAAAGAAAAAAGAAAAAAAAAAAGGCTCCTGAGGAATAAAAGAACTCTGTGGTAGGAAGCGACACGTGTAGAGTAGCTGTAGAAGTCCTGTACAAAATTCTCCTGCCAAAGTTTCTCCAGGCGTCTGACTTCATTTTCAGTCACCGCTTACAATGCTTTTTTTCAGGTCGTGAACATTTTTATGCTCCTCTTTTCTCGCTCATGAGATATCTGTAAAGTGCAACTAGCTGGAAATTTGTTCTGAACTCCAGAGTGAGGTTTCTCCAACGAGTGTTCTTCAGTTCCCTGTCTTGGGTTTTAACAAGCATTTTTATTCTCTCTTTCTTTTTAAGATGTCTTCATGGCGTGAGCTCTGCTGAGCAACGTAGGGACTCCAGGGGAGTTTTGGCTGAGCACTCAAGTCATGACTGCTTTATTCGCTCTCTCTCTCTCTCTCTGTTCTCTCGGTCTCTCTCTCAAACTATCTCCCCCTCTTTCTCTGTGCTCTTAAATGACCTTTTTATGTGATACCAAATGCTGCCTTAATAAAAAAAAAAAAAGCAACAACAACAACAAAAAACACAAGAGGTACAGGACAGAGATACCTTAGAGAACCCAAGACAGCAACAGTGATAAGTCATGAAAGTGTGTGTGTTTCTGTGTGTGCAACTTGACAAATTTACAACCTCTTTCCTCAGTAAGATGCAAGTGTTTTTCCTCCTTCATTCTTACAGCCGTGACCCTGACAACTTAAAGTATTTTATACTGCCACGGTGACAAACTCCTCCTACTCTGAAGCCTCCTCCACCTCCTGTCCCGCTCCTGGTGCGATTCTGTGTCTGCGTGCAGACGTGTTGGTGCCCGTGGGTGCGCATTTCTGTACGTGTGTGTGCGCGTGCGTGCTTGAAACAGAGAGACTAAGAAAGGTGCCAACATCTAGACAACAAATCTAGAAGACAGACAGAAAAAAAATTTTGCCAAAGAAACTCTAGACTATGACAATAGATGACACATCTGTTTTTGTTTTTTTCCACAGATGTGCCATAGTAATAAAACAGAGAGGTGAAGGTCTAATGTGATCCCTAATTAATCATAATATGAAGCTCCTATTTATTTTTACTAAGACCAAAGAAACCACAGTCCTGTTATTATTATTTTTTTTTTTGCTCACTTGTCAGAGTCTCACAAATTATCAGGATGAAGTTCACCTGAATAGAGTCGGCGCAAAAACAAAAGTAAGCGTTACCAGACTCGAGCGCAGTGTTTGTTTTTCCAACGGCTGATTTTTTTTTTTTTATGGTAGTTCTGACTGCCGCTTTTCCTGAAATTAATGAATAAATTCCATCTTCATTTTAAGGGGTCTCATGAATCTCTATAGAATGTTGTTGAAAATTGTAAGTTCTACCTCTAACTCATTTTGTTTATGTTGTAGAGCAGTTTATTTTCAAATGAAAAGGTAAACGGAGCTGCAAACTGGAAGGCCTGAAACATGTCTAATTATTCGAATTATTCAGAAATTCTGCCATTTTTATTATAGACGATGTAGCCTTACTTCTGGAAAGGTTGTGCCAAATTAAATCTTCTACACTTTGAAACACTTTGAAACTAACATCCTTTTTAAATGAACTATCCCTATCCTTGCATGTTTGCGATTATATTGGAGCCCCAGAATGCCTTTAAAAGTACAAATGTTTGCTTGAATTGAAAATGTAACATGACTGATTTAGCGGGAAAGGAAAATGATCCAACTCATGGAGTTTTGAACTGCTATTGTTTCATAATTACAGCAGTTTGAGTAACAACTGTTTACCTCATGTACCAACATGACAGAAGATCCCAGTACTGACACGCCATATACTGTAGATTATTAAAAGACGAGGGGTGTTCAAGTCAAACCAGGACTCTGTGCAGTGTAACAGAACCTGTTATCTGAAAGAAAAAAAAAACTTTATTTCTCTATATACAGAGGAACCTTGGATTACGAGCATAATTCATTCTGGAAGTAGACTTGTGTTCCAAAACACTCGTAAACCAAATCATCATTTTCCCATAAGAAATAATGAAAACTCAAATTATTCGTTCCACAGCCCCAAAAATTAAATCCATATAAATAATTAACACAATCTATAAAATGAAAATAAAACAAATTAATCTGCACTTTACCTTTTAAAAAAAGTACAAATAAATCCTGACAGATAAGTGTTTCCGTTGGTGCGCGCAGGCGCCATTTGTGTGTGTGTGTGTGTGTGTGTGTGTGAAATTAGCCCCGTCCCTCGCTCGTTTTACACAGTAACACTCCTCCTCCCTCTCCCCACTTCGCTTTTTAAGTTTCACAACACACACACACACACACACACACACACACACACACACACACACACACACACACACACACACAGGAAATACTATTTTAACAGGAAAAAAGAAATCTCGCTGAGACCGGCATGAGCGCATACTAACGGAATCACTGCGTTAAAGTAAAAAAAAAAATACAAACAAAACAAATGAACCAGCATCTTACCTTTGAAAAGAATCACGACAAAGCAGAGTTTCTGTGTGTTTGTGAAGCCGGGGAGACGATGAAAAGACGAGAGAGCATCTGTGCGTGTGTCAGGGTGCTTGCGTGTGTGTGTGTGTGTCGGCGTCAAATTACACGCACACACACATAAGAGACGCTAAAAGAATTCCGCAGCGCAAGAGTGACACTCGGTGTCAAAATAAGAGTTGCATGCGTGATACATGATACTCGGCGCTTGTAAACTAATACTTGCTCGGTTTCCGATTCAAAATTTATTAAAAATCTTTGCTCAGTTTGCGGAACACTCGTAAACCATATTACTTGCAATCAGAGGTTCCACTGTAATCCCCTGCAACATCCCAGTGTTGGATACCATCAAGGTAGAAAGTCTGAAAATGCTGAACTCAGAAATGCTGGCCTCCCAGGACCTCCTTTAATGGACCAAACATGGCTTGAAGCGAGTTCAGAACTGTATAGGAACAAGGTTATCTGCCGATTTTCAAGGATCAGACGTTCCACTCGACTGCCGAGTGGCCAGGGTCGTCATTTACAGACTTACAGCATATTTGAAAATTTTTTTGCGCAATTCAAATGTTTTATTGCAACTAAGAGTCTAATCAGCGTACTGTGCTTGAAGTCTTCAGTAAATGTCAATAGGTTTTACAAGAAATTTCTCCACAGGTCTCGGTTTGGGTCATCTGCATGAAGGGTAGCAAACAATCACTGTTACCTGAAGAGCCACCTGAAGCACACTAGAGAGACAGTAAGCGAATCAGGAGAGTGAGAAAATCCATTAAAACATTTTTTTTTAAATCAGATTCTGTTTTGAATTTGAGGCCCGGGTTCGATTCCCAGCCAGAGCCCAAACCCCAGCCACTGGATGCAGTGCCGGTCCCAAGCCCGGATAAAATGGGAGGGTGTCAGGAAGGGCATCCAATATAAAAACTGTGCCAAGGTTGTACTGTATGTGCAGACCGGATGGTCTGCAGTAGGCAAAAGTACAACAATATTTACAGTACATACAAGTTCTAAACACTAAGCAACACTGACTAATTAATTGGTTTTCAACCCAAACAACTGCAATAAATAGTATATCAATGTATTACACCATCATGCTGTCATCACATTTCTAACATGCAATGTAATATACAGGATGACATGGTGTTGCTAAATGAATTAATTTAGAATTTTAATTTTAGAGGAACTCAAAATGAGAAAGTCAGTGAGAGCTTGTTGAGAGTCTGATTGCCTACAGTGACACTTTCATCAATGGCCAAGAACAAATGGAGCAGCATTAGCCATGCTCTGGAAGGATGGGTATACATTATTTCCCCACCATGCATTAGCCTTCAATCTCCCATTTTCGTAGATGTAAGCTCCAGGCAATTCTAACAAGATACGCGATATAGAAAACTAATGGAAGGCTGGATGGCTAGATGGTGACTGTGGAGGCCATTTGAGAACATTGTTCAAGAAACCAGTTTGAGATTTTAGCTTTGCGACATGGTGTGTTATCTTGTGATCATGGACATGGCCACGAACAATACTCCGGTAGGCTGTGGCATTTAAATCATTATCAGTCGTACTAAGGGGCCCAAAGTGTGCAAAGAAAATCTCCAACACACCATTACACCACCACCACCAGCTTGAACCACTGAGACAAGGTAGGATGTATCCCTGCGTTAATGTTGTTTATTCTGACCCTACCATCTGAATATGGCGTCAAAAATTGAGACTCGTTAAACACGGTTACCCAGTTTTCTCAATGTTCTATTGTCCAATTTTGGTTACTCCATGAGACTTTTAGACTCCAGTTAGTTTCCTGTCCTTAGCTGGCAGAAGTGGCAGCTGGTGTGGTCTTTCTGCTGCTGCAGCCCTTGTGCTTCAACGTTCAACATGTCGTGCATTCAGAGATGCACTTCGGCATGCTTCATTTGTAACAAGATGTCATTTGTCTTACTGTTCAGCTTGAACCAGTCTGGCCATTCTCTTCTCCCGTCATTAGCAAGGCACTAAAGCCCAAAAAACTGCCTCTCACTGGATAGTTTCTCTTTCTCCGACCATTCTCTGTAAACCCTAAAGTATTAAAGGTTGTGTGTACAAATCTCAGCGGATCTGTAGTTTCTAAAATACTCAGACCTGTTCGGGTGTCACTTAAGTCACCTTTCTTACCCGTTCTGACTCTCGTTGTGAACCTTTGCAGATTGTCTTGCTCATGTCAACATGCCTGAATACATTGTGTTGCTGCCCTATGATTAGCTGATAAGATTTTTCCATTAACAACCAGTTGAACAGGTGTACCAAATTAAAGGAACCAGGGTTGTGAACCTTTGTATTGCATACCTGAATTATCTGTGGTGGGGTTGTCTTTGCCTTCATCCAGAGAAAGGACAAGTTGGTCTTCAAAAACCTGAAGAGAATAAAATGACCGACAATAAACACACTTGCAGATAAGATAGAAATCCAGTGTTGCTCTCGAACTATTTAAACAGTCCTCTATTTTTATTTTATGTTATAGTTCAAAGGGGTTTGCGTAATTTATTTATGGTGAGATCTTAGTTCCAGCACGTGTGGTATTTTTGTTTTATGTAACAATACCCCTATGTACACTAAAAAAACACTAACAAATATTGCTGTTGTAGTAATGAAATGTGATAATGCAGAACACAAAATGTTCGCAAACCTGGAAAAGTCACACAATTTTAACTCGAAATAGCTTTAATGCATCAAATCACAAGCAAACAACCACTCAAACACACAGAGAGACACTTACGCTGTCCAGCAGAACACAATCCTCTATGTTTGTCGGGCTGGTGAGACCTAGAGGCAAGACATCCATAAAACATAATCCATGAAAAGACAGCATAACCATTTAGGTTTACAAAATAAATTAGACCTCAGAATAGGGTATGATTGAATAAGGTAAAAAAAAAAAACATTAGACCCAAATACAGATTTACAATAAATGACCACAAGCATACTCTTTTGGACGCTGATGAATCTAACCGCGCACTAAGCACTGAGGTTACAGAGGATACTGATTCTGACAAGCACTAAAGTCACACAAACACCTTGTGGATCGAAGCCAGAGCAGTAAAGCAGCTATCACTATGGTTACCCATGTGTGTGCGCGTGTGTGTGTGTGTGTGTGTGAGACTTGCATCAGGTACCAAACCTAAATCTGCCTAAGGCTTTCACAACACCTGCTTTTCTGATTTGCATGCATTCTTACTCACTTAATCCCCTTTTTGCTAGCTATGTAAACATATTTTTATCATCATCAATAGCTCAAGAACACAGTCTACTGTCTGTTGTTTTATTAAAGAAATACAATTACAAAAAATAAAATTGCCTGAAAGGTTCACAGAGCATGAGTTGGCGGTGGCTTACTGGTTAGCATTGTCGCCTTGCACGTTCATGGTGTGGGTTCAATTCCCACCTCTGCGTGCATCGAGTTTGCATGTTCTCCCAGTGATTAGTGGGTTTCCACACACAGTTCAAAGACATGCAGGTTGGGCTAATTTATGTTCCCAAATTGCCCATAGTGTGTGAGGGTGTGTGTGTGTGTGCCCTGCAATGGATTGGCACCCTGTCCAGGGTGTACCCAGCATTGTACCCTAAGCCTCTTGGATAAGCTCCAGGATCCCCGCAACCCTGTATCCAGGATTAAGCAGTATAGATGATGAGTGAGTTCACAGAGCATATAGCGGTGTCTAATGTTTTGGATAAAGACTGTGATTCCGCAATGATTAAAAAAAATAAAATAAAATAAACTGTTCAAGTAGCGTTATAAGTCATTCTGTAAAAGCGCGTCTTTTTAAACATCTGGGCCTGTATTCACAAAGCTTATTAGAATTCTCTAAGAAAGCTTCTATCTTAGCTTAAAAAGTCCTAGCTGGGCCTCCTAGACTAAAAGTGATTTAAGAAACTTCTCAGAGCAACTCTGAGTAAGGAAAGTACAAAAACCTGTACTAATCTTAGTGAGGAGGTGTGGTCGACCGTGTTTCAAGGACTGTGATAGGTTGCTAGAAAATAACCTCTGACCTCTGTAAAAGGTCTTGAAATGCACTCTTTGTGAAAATATAATACATGATAATAGAACAGACAGTAAAATAATAATGTTTGTATATAAAGAAACTGTATAATCATGACTACAGGCTACTTTATGCAAAGCTTCGGTTAACTTTGAGGCTAAATGTCTTAAAGTTAATTAAAACAGCCAAATGTTGAAAATGTGTCTACTTTTTAAGCAACCAATTTCCATGCAGTAGTTACTATATTTAAGTTCTTACATTTATTTACCGTACTGATTTTATTACTTGTAATCCATTTCAGATTGATGGAAGCAAAATGTCTCACCTTTAACCAATTTACATGATTGCAGGACAGTCTATTTAAGTCGCACTTTTGGATGGTATGTAGCCAACAATCCAAGAGAGATGGCAGAAAGTAAAACAACAAGAAACTGGACAGAAGAACTTTTGGCTTTACAGTACATTCGGTGTTTGGAGAATATTTCTTCTTTCGGCCATTTTGTCCTCTGCTATAGAAACTCTTAAGCCTCTTAAAAGTCCTCCTCTCTACTCTCATCAATTCTTACCTTAGGAGCTGTTATTAAGGCTGAGATGTTTCATGAATCATTTTTATCTTTACTAAAGATTTAGTCCTAAACTTAGGGGAAATTCTAAGAAAATGTCATAATTCTAAGAATCTTAGAATGTCTTGAATGAATCTTGTCTTAGAATTTCGTCACTAGGAGCAACTTTTAAGCTTTGTGAATACAGGCCCTGATCAGTTGAGGATTAAGATGAATACAGTAGCAAGATAAACACAAATCCCTCTGGGTAAGGGCATCGGTTAGATGCCATAAATGTAAATGTAAATATGATGTTTTTGTTTAATGATGGACCAAATTTAAATATTTCTTTCCCATCCCTATTAGACATGCTTGTAAAACATAGAAAGAACAGTCACACAAAGACTTTTCCCTGTCTGTGTGTGTGCGCGCGTGCGTGTGTGTGTGTAATAATAAATCCCACGTCCTACCACAATGCCCTCCTGACTGAGCCAAATTCACCCAACAACCCTGTTTGAGCTAACTTGAAGCGACAAAACAGGGGGAGGGGTGGAAACAGGAAGTAGAACCAGAGACGGGTCGACATGTGTACAGTGAGAGCAACAGTGACCAAGAGCGCTATAAGGCAAAAAAGCAGCAGGGAATGAAAAACAGGAACAGGGGCTGAAAGATGAGACGTGGTAGAATAATAAATGACATAAGGAAGAAAAGGAAAGTGAGCGGATATGTAAAAATGATTAAACACTACAAAGCCTTCCATGTTTGCAGTGTGTGCTGCCAAGTCATTCTTGCTATGGGTCATCTCAGATACTTCGGTGCTATATCCAGATACATTTCTGTATCAAGGTCAAGGTCTCTTTTCTTGTTTTCTTGCCCGTTATGCGATCAGAGATCATTTTAAACGAACTATTTAAATCACCTTTTAATCATTTTTAGACATTATGATGCGTCTCCAGTAAAAAAAAAAAAAAAATCAGGGGAATAAACAAGGCTTTTTTGTGCCCTTATAAGAGCATACCCCTGCCAGAATTGTTGCTCAGTTCTGTTGTTCTCCGGTGGGGCGTGGCTCAGCAGTAGCTCATTTTCATAGACAAAATGCATTTTCTGAGGGTTGTTTCAGCTAGACCATTAACACACACTTTGAGGAATCTCTGAGCGCTATGGTGATTTGTTAACAAAAATCTTAAAATATGGGACTTCTAAAGAAAATATTACTATAAACTTACATTCTGCTGCTACAAAGCTACTTTCATACAAAGTGAATGACTTCACTGAATCCCACAGACAAGATTAAATTGCGCAGGGTCAGCCATGATATGGAGCCTCTGGAGCAGACAGGGCTAAGTAAGGGCTTTTCTCAAGGGTCCAACTATGGCAGCTTGGTTAAGCTGGGGCTTGAACCACAGACCTTCTGATCAGTAACTCAGAATTCAATTAACTACTATTCAATTAACAGCCTTTCGATTACCTACTGTATACTGAATACACTGTATTGTAACGAGTTGTATTTGCAACTATGTTGATCTTAAACCTTAGAAGAACTAATACTTGCAAAGATGTATGTCATATTTTTATGTACAGTATATAGGGTGCCAATAAATCTGGAGTTCAAACACTGATGACCAGTCACTGGATTATTTTTCATTACGTTTAATATTTATTACTGAACAATGTGACCTAGTTATTAATTAATGAATAGTCATTAAGTATGAGCAAATACACTGGGAGAGAGGGGGGTAAGTGGAACATGTGTGACTGGCATGCATCAGTGACTCACCTCCACTTGTGTCATCTGTCTGGTTCAGTCTGATTCTCTGTTCCGCCTCAGTGAGCGCAACCTCCTACAACACAGCATTACATCTTAATAAGAATTTTTAACAACAGACATTAGGATCAAAGTGAATGCATAAAAATGAATACATAAAATAAAAGTTCTGACAATGTCAATAATTTGGGACTACTGCTATGAAACATGACTAGAAGCCACCAGCGGAAGGATGGTTTTATGTTTTATGCTACATTCAAAATGAACAACAAATGTTAAATAGAAATGTTCATGCTTGAACAAGTTATCGGTTTGAATGCTGATTTGCTCGCATTAATTAAATCACTTACGAGGCTTATACCGTATGCCTGGCCGCTCAAACTGTGAGCTGTAATGCAACCATGCTACCAGACTATAAAGACCTCTGAATTGGACATAAAAGCTGATTTTGAATAGTACAAACATTTTTTACATTAGACCAAGGAACATCGCCAACTTACGTGGTGATGACTTTTTTCAGACCACATTATTCAGCACTATGCTACCAGATTTCAATAAGGTGTTGAACAGTTCTTAACCCAATTTTAGGAATCTCCTCAACTGTTTTCTTTGCTTGAGACTGGCCTTTCTGCGTAACTGAGTAGCATTTTTTTTGGTCAACGAGCTACATCTTCCAACGTGGCTGTCTAAGAAATCAGAAACTACTCACTATATTAATAAGGGTTAAAAGAATTGTTGCCAGCTGAAACATATTAATCACTGCATTAATTATCCAATGAAAAATTCTTAAGGATTTGCTTATTCAAGTCAAAATGAGGAACAGGTTGTTTGTTTTAGTAACTTTTAAGGTGGAATGTTTTCTACTTAATGAGTTAACATTGTGACTCAAAAAAAATTAAATTGCTTTATGTGGATATTAGTGATACTTATTAGTAATTTTAGTGATTCTGGTTCATTCTGAAAAAATGTATGTATCTCCTTCTTGTATTTGACTAGTCACAATGATTTGTGGTCTTTGGTAACAAACAAATCTAAACGAACTGGTCCCAATCCTGCTAATTGTTCCAAAGCAGACATCTTAAAGATGCACAGCAGTGGGACTGTATACATGTCGGTGTGTATGTGTGAATCATCAGCACAGTGACACACTCACCTGCTCAAGGCTTTCTAGATATCCTTGTTTTTCTCTGTAGAGCTGGATACTCCTCTGTGGATCAAAATGAATGTTGTGTTCGACCGTCAGGGCGACGGAACTGGTTACCGGGCACAGTCTGAGAAGGTACGATTCATCAGCCCAGATTTCTGACATCCACACTGGACTCTCCTCTCGACATGCTGAAATGCTGAACAAAACAGGAGAACAATTAGACATAATACAAATCTTCTACACAGACAGTAGCTTATACTTGTGCCAGATGTCCTTTTGTAAAGAATCTATTAAACTATTTCCTACTGGTAAAAATATTTAAAGAAAATCTAAATAGTATTGATCATTATTTATAGGTTTATTAAAGGTTTTTGGACACATGACCACCGTACCCGCAGGGCCTTTTTAAACACCCCAACCGAGATTAAGCTCCTTAGTAGCATTATTGAGTTCATGCAAAGATGTTGTATGAGGAGGTCAGGGGTGCAGTTAGCATTCCAGGTCCTCCCAGATGAGTTCAATGGGGTTCAAATGAGGTCAGTGTTTTATAGAGACCATGCAAGTTCAAATTGGCAAATTTGGCAAAATCATGTCTTTGTGAATCTCACTCCATGCGTAAGGGGCACTGTTATCCTGAGACAGATTTGGATCCTTTAGTTCCACAAAATGGGAAGTGCAATGCCACAGCATGCAAAGACATTTTATACAAATGTTTTACTTTTGAAACTAAATCTTTGTTATACATGAAGTATTGTACACACAAACATGGAAACAGTGTTTCATCAGTGTGTATTAACAATAAATGCTAAAGATGTACATATTACAGTTGCATTGTGCATGGTGTCACAAAAGCAACACAGCCAACACAGCAACGTGCCAACAGCCCACAACTCCCAAGGGGTATTCGGTTGTACTCGATCTCGGAGTGCCTCAGACACTGTGCTGTCAATATTTAACTGATGTAAGGTGCATTAATAGCTGGGGAATAAAAGTTGTTACAGGCACTTAGAGAGAGAGAAAGGAACGAATCAGGAATGTTACATAGTCCTATATTTATTACTGTATACACCAGCCTGGCCAAACAGAGTCACACATTTCAGTATTTCATTAAAAGACGCTTAGCCTAGATTACAGCGGGCAATCACCATGGCATTGTTTCGACAAACTCAATACAATGCAATGTCACACCATTTAATTCTGCCCAGAGTTACATTATTTTTTAGCTGATCTTGTATTGATGACGAAAAAGTTGAACCAATTTCTAAAGCCTTCTCCATCACATCCCAACATGTTTCAATGGGGACACTGTGGGGGCCAATTCATGCATGAAAATTATTCCTCACGGTTCTTTCATAATCTGATGTTGATCAATCTTGGCACCTGCCATCATGAAATATGGCTGTGCCACCAGGGAGGTAAAAAACTCAATTGATGTGATAACCGGGTCATTCAGTACGTTCAGGTAGTCAGCTGACTTCATTTCATTGCTACATACAGGCGCTGAGTCTAGATCTGGCTGACTGAAACAATCACATATCATAACACTGGATCCATAGGCAATATGCATGATGGGTGCATTGTTTCATGCGCTTCCCTTCTTACCCTTACAAACCAATCCCTCGGGAATAAGGTCAATCTGGATTCGTCAGAAGATTTGACCATTATCCATTGACCCAAATGTCCAATTTTCATGCTCCCTACTAATTAATGCATTGTTTTACTGATTAGTTTCACTAACACATGGTTTTTAGTCCCAAATCTGTGAGTTCTCATCACATTGTGCATATGAAAATGCTCTTACTTTCATTATTAAACAGAAATATGATTCCTAATGGCATTTTTTTGTCATGCAACTTTACCAAGCTTTCTTTTTCTTGTTCTTTTTTCCTTCGGAAGTTGACATTCTTGCACTATCCTTTCAAATTTAATCTGTTGAATTCAATTCAATTCAATTTTATTTCTATAGCACTTTTAACAATGGTCATTGTCTCAAAGCAGCTTCACAGAAATGAATAGAAAATGAAAAGAAAGAACAGTTCTTAACTCAATTTAATTAATTTCCTGAGTTATATTTGCTTTACCCAGGCCAATAACGGAACCTTTCTGGAACAGTAACGCCTTTTCCATGACTACGAGCAAAAAAAAAAAAAAGTGAGAAGCTACTTACTGCATCAGTTAGTAATTAAATCAATATTAATGCAAATTTTCCAATCAAAATAATTTGTTTATTGAAATCCAAACAGCAATCTTTTTTGGGTGAGGGAGTGTAATAAATTATTAATCATTAAATGAATTATATTAATAATTTTAATTTATCGTTTAGATGAATATGAATTGATTGGCTCCTGACTGTACAATGATGCAGGCCTTTTTCTCTCTTTTTTTTATAAACTGCACAACAATGAGGGTTTAAAGAAACATGGTTTATTGATTTGCTCATTTTTCTAAAAATTCTATCACAGCATGATAAAAAGCAAATCTTTTGTGGACTGATGTCTGTAGGGAGACCTCGCGCAATCACTCACTCACCAGGAGCCTATCCTAGGAGACTTACGGCACGAGGAGGAGTACACCCTGGACATGATGCCAATCCATCACAGGGCACACACACTGACAAACACATTCACACACTACGAGAAATTTGGGAACACCAATTAGCCTAATGTCTTCGGACTGTGGGAGGACACAAGAGTACCTGGAGAAAACCCACCAAGCACAGGCAGAAAATGCAAACTCCATCCACACGGCAGGACTCGAACCTGGCCGAGAATCAAACCTGAATCCTGGCCGTGCCGCCCATTAGCAATTTATTATATATTTTTAAAAATGTGACTCACTTAGCTAATGCGCTTATGGTTTCTGCATGGCCTCTCCTCTGCGCCAGTTCAGTTGGAGTGTGCCCTTCCTCATTGGGCAGTGTTGCCATTTCCTGACCTCCAGATTGATGAAGGTAAAAGAGGGTGAGGTGATACAGACCCAAACGCACAGCTATGTGCAGAGGTGTCTCAGTGTGGTGAAGAGCTGAAGGAAAAACAAAATGAGAGACAGCTGAAAAAAAATTATTTGTTATTGATTTATTTAAAGTTCAGCAAAGAACAAAAAGGGTAATTTTTTTCTAGGATTTAGTTTTCCCCCCCCGATGAATATGTTCGTGTCTGAATTCTGAATGTGGTGGCCAATTTAAGTATTAAAATTATTCCTTATTGCTCATGCACCCTTGGTATCTAAGTATATGTAATTTATTAGTATTGAACACACATTTTCCAAAAGAAGGCTCCCAAGTGGTGCAGTGGTAAAAAGTGATCGCCACTACCAACATTTGTCATGCGCCAGTCACTAGTGACATAGTGACACTAGCCAATCATAGGTGTCTGTGAGATACCACTGGTGTGTTATGCCGCTGCCTAATGGTGCATGAGTGACAGTTTGAAAAGATGCGCGGCAGAGGAAGCATGTGTTAGCCCAGGCCCTCGATGGCTATTAGCGGACACTGATGGCAGACAGATGAGAAATGTACACTACTAAATTTGGGAGAAAAAAATCCCAAGATTTCCTTAATGTTTTGATGGTGGTGAAAAGGAGCGTGATCTAAAACATATGTACAAAATCTCTATGCATCATGACGATCAGAACAACTTTGTAAGTTACAAACAAATATTCCCAAGAATATGTTCCTCATCAAATATTTAGAAATATTTGTTCCGATTGTTATGGCTGATTGATGTTCCTCTTTGCAGCTTTAGGTGAGTTATGAACCTCACAATTACTGCAGTGATTACTTTACCCTGGACTGAGTCAGTGAGGA
Source organism: Clarias magur (assembly GCA_013621035.1). Taxonomy (NCBI): domain Eukaryota; kingdom Metazoa; phylum Chordata; class Actinopteri; order Siluriformes; family Clariidae; genus Clarias; species Clarias magur. Next base: position 476,837 of record QNUK01000502.1, on the reverse strand, counting down.
AATGCTGCCTGAATGCAGCATAGAGTTTACCACATGCTTGCTTGTTAGTGTCTGTGGGCGTGTGCAAGAGAAAATACAGTTCAAGCATATGAAAATAAAATAGTTACCTCAGGATATAATTACCTCAGGAATGAGTCAGAGATATAACACCACATTAGCAGGTATACTGTCTAGATATTTGGAGATGATCCCCAAAATGTTAAGTTTCGGGTCCAAAACACTTGCATTATTTTATCTTATTGGCAAAAAAACGTTTGCTTGTCTAAAAATTCAATTACTTGAAGGAAAAATATTGAACAAAATCTTTTAACACTTAGTTTTGTTTGTAACTATTGTTGTTATAATTATCAATCAAAAGCATCAATAATGCTGTAAGAATAGTTTTAATACTCTCTGCTGTTGTCATACCCACACAACATATCTTTACACTTCTGAACACTTCTGAACTCGATCAGGCGACTGAATATTTAGAGTTGACATTTCGTTATACCTTAGATAACGTAGCTCCAGTTATCTCTAACAAGAAAAATTGTTAGAGATAAGAATCCCGCTCCCTGGTATAATGATCACACATTATAAAATCACACACTTTAAAACAGACCGCTCGGAAATTTGGACGTAAATGGCATCAAACTAAAATGTTAGTATTTCAAATAGCATGGAAGAAGAGCATCCTGAACTATAGAAAAGCTCCTAGTGTAGCTAGATCAACGTATCCCCCCTCTCTTATAGAAAATAACAAAAATAATCCTAGATTTTTATTTAATACTGTGGCCAAATTAACCAGAAATAAGAGAAATTTCCAAAACAACATCGTGCAGTAGTGAGGACTTCATGAACGTTTTAAATAAGAAAATTGTAAATATTAGGCATAAAATTGAGGCTTTGAAACCGAACAATGTAATTGATGCAGATGTTAAACTGACCATGTCAGATCGGAACCTAGAATACTTTACTCCCCTTGAAGAGAATGAACTAATTTCACTCATCTCTTCGGCAAATTCATCAACCTGTATATTAGATCCTATACCGATACATTTTCTCAAACGGATATAACAGAACCCCTGTTGAAAATAATTATTTCTTCACTCAGCATTGGGTATGTCCCAAAATCTTTTAAATTAGCAGTTATTAAACCGATAATTAAGAAGTCTGACCTCGACCCCGGTCAGCTGTCCAATTACAGGCCGATATCAAACCTTCCCATTATATCTCTAAGATATCTGAAAAGATAGTTGCAGAACAGCGATGCTCATATCTACATAAAAATAGCATACATGAACTGACAGCACTCGTTACAGTAGTAAATGACCTCCTATTGGCCTCTGATCAGGGTTGCCTCACTATGCTTGTGTTACTTGACCTCAGTGCAGCTTTTGACACCATTGATCGTACTATTCTCCTTCCCAGATTAGAAAATGTAGTAGGAATTAAGGGAACAGCCCTCTCCTGGCTCAGATCATATTTGACTGATCATTATCAGTATGTAGATTTAAATGGTGATTATTCTGCATGTTCTCTAGTGAAGTTTGATGTTCCATAGGGCTCAGTTTTAGGCCCACTGCTTTTTTCCCCTTTACATGCTTCCTCTGGGCAACATAATCCGTAAGCATGGTATTAGTTTTCATTGTTATGCTGATGACACACAGTTATACATCTCAGCAAAACCAGATGAGAAAAACAGCTTGCTAAAGTTGAGCAATGCGTAAAGGATAAAAGACATGGATGCTAATTAACTTCCTTCTGCTTAATCCTGATAAGACAGAAGTTCTAGTCATAGGACCGCATGCAGCTAGAAGCAATATTTTAGATCACACTGTAACTTTAGATGGCCTTTCTGTTCTATCTAGTGCAACAGTAAAAGACCTTGGTGTGATTACATGAGCTTCAAATGAAAGGCTGGAATCTATAGACAATATCACCAGCATAGCATCCTTACACCTCAGAAATGTTGCCAAGTTAAGGAATATATTGTCACTAAACGATGCAGAAAAATTAGTTCATGCTTTTATCACCTCTAGGTTGGACTATTGTAATGCCTTACTGTCTGGTTGTTCTAGGTGCATAAACAAGCATCAGTTAGTTTAGAATGTAGCAGCGAGAGTCCTCACTAGAACCAGAAGATACGAGCACATCACCCCTATCTTATCTTCACTTCATTGGCTCCCTGTGAAATTTCGCATTGATTTTAAAATACTACTTTTGACATATAAAGCATTGAATGGTCTCGAGCCACAGTATCTGAGTGAACTGCTAGTGTCTTACGATCCTTACGATCCCACGCCTACTTTGATCAAAGGATGCAGGCTGTTTGTCAGTACTGCGTATTATGAAAACTACAGCAGGGGCCAGAGCTTTTTCTTACAAAGCCCCAAAGTTATGGAATAGCCTTCCAAATAGTGTTTAGGATTCGGACACAGTCTCAGTATTTAAGTAGTAAATTAGAGTAGAGTATTCTAGTGAACAGGTATGTTTAGATGCTGTCTTCCCTATTCTCATTGATCACTCAGGTTTGTTGACGGTGAGGTGATTGGTTGCTTTACATCTCAGGGAGTGCGTGTGTCTCTTTGAAATGCGTCCGAAGTCTGGGGACGGTTTCACTCTACCATGAAGACAGTTCTGGCCTCGACTGATGTTGACGGCTGTTTGTCTGAGGACTTGACTTGGCTGCAGTCGCTCGATAGTTCAGGACAAGAAATTCCTACAAGTCTACCTGAGCCTCCAGTAACTACCTGGACTCCATATTAACATCAATTAACATCAACTGTTATACTGAACTGCCTGCCACCTAACACACAGTATGAATGCAGATCAATTCCTGCTTTCTGTTTCACCCAAATGAGGATGGTTCCCCTGTTGAGTACGGTTCCTCTCAAGGTTTCTTCCGATTGCCATCTCAGGGAGTTTTTCCTTGCCAATGTCGACTTGCTCATCAGGGACTATCTGACCATTTAGATTCATACACATTCACATTCCATAGTAACTTTAATAATTCTTAAGATCTTAAAGATGCTTTGCAACAACGACAATTGTTAAAAGCGCTATACAAATAAAATTGAATTGAATTGAATTAAATAAAACAGAAAAACCCAAATTGCTCCATTTCTTTTATATGACTATGTTTTAACTGCTTTTACAACTTTTACAAATGTCAAAAGCTGAAAACATTTAATGAAACAAAATAACATTTTATTTACCATTTTGTTCTTCCATCTCCGGTTAGTTCGTGACATTTTGTTCTACAATATGATCATGGATTATGGACTCAAATGGCATGTTATATTACGGTCTTAAGCCTTACCAATTCCAATTAAATAAAAAGTTAACTTTTTCATGCTTACAGTACATATTGTCTGAGTCCAGGGCTATTTATAAAATTATACTGAATTGGAATGTTTAAGAAAACATTTAAATTTCTTTTAGTTCAATAAAGTGTACTGATATGGAGTGCCGGGAGGAGAATATTGGGAATCCATTTGTCTTGTTGAAACAAGCATGTTCTTGTTCTCCTATCAGGAAAGGACAAATCAATAGCACAGGCACCTGAGGAAAGCAGAACGTACTGTTTGAGCTCTGTGTGATTGAAGATGCAGCTGACTGGTTGGGAAGTAGGTTTAAGAAGAAAAAAAGTGTTTTTTAAATCCTAGTCTTTACTGATTCTCATATGCATCTATGTTTAAATTATGTGATGTGACAAAAGTTATTGTGTCAACATTAAATCATGAAAGTTTAATGAGGTTTAATGTCAACTTTTGTCATATTTTATTTCATTAACATGTCTTTTCTAAATGTTTTGATTGTTTTTATGTGCAAAAATATGATTATAGTGTTGGAAATAGGTAATATTGGTAATATTTTTGGGTGGATGGAGCGGATTATCTGCATTTACGAAATTTCCCCTTCCCTCACCTTCGGAATAAATTAAATTAGTATGCTGAGGTACTGCTGACTAAATTAGGAAAGAAAATCTGGGAAAAATCCACCCCACCAAAAAAAAAAAAAAGACTTTCATACAATTACAAATAATTATGTTAATCTATGCTTAATGCAAACAGTAACCAACAGACATGCAAACAACGCGTCACTCTCAGTGTTTTACAGCACTGCTTAAACATTGTACATGGAAACCCACACATTTTATGTGTAGTGAACAGAACCCAAGCATTCTACATGTAGTTTACAGAACCCATAAATTATATATGTAGTGCTTACGGGAAGATATTATTTTGTTGAGTGGTCAATAAGTCTTAAGAGTGTTTAGATTCCCAGGCTGTTAACAATTACTGTACAGAATATTTCCAAAAACCAGCCTTGTGACTTGTGTACATCAATAACAAACACACCCCCAGACCAGGTGTGTAGGTATAGTGCTGATGCTGCTAATAGTAATCCATGTGGCAGCAAGAGCACAAGGACACCGCCTTGAGAAAACAGTTATTCTGTACTGATGAAGAGTAAACATCCCACAGCAAACATCTCATCAACATGTTTTGTAATTCATTTGTTGATCTGACTTCAGTAATCGGAGAAAACTGTGTACCTTGGTAACTACTGGCTTTACATAAACACTGTTTCCTGCTGACTCTGGGATTCGATTGCTTAAAGCAATATTGGGAAAGATAAGCTTGCGAATTGAAATAAATGTAATGTGAGATGTAGTAAAGAATAAAGCCTGTGAAGTACTGCACATCAAAGCAGCACAGATAAGTTGTAGAGACAAGCACTTAATCTGGCATTTTGCACTGAAAAATCCATGAGGTACCCAAGAGGTCATATTTGCATTCTTTAGTCATAGTTAAAAGGTATGACTAAAATGTATTATAACTAACTATGGCTGCACAATCAGAAGTATTTTAAATAATAAGCTTTGGTTTTTTAATAAATAAAAAAATTGTAGCTTCTTATCTCAAATTACGACAGGCTAGAAGGGTTTAAAAACCATGCGTTTCCTAAGATTCAATATATATTTGTTTAGCTACGTTAGCCAAGTCGAACATTCATTGATAGTTTTTATTTAACATCCAAAAAGTAAAAAAATAAATAAATAAAATAATAATAATTTAATTTACCTCAACAGAGCGCATCATTGCGACATCAGCGAATGTTTCATGCAACAAAAATTACGTCAAGCCAAGACACAAGTGCCAGACAAAACATTACTTTCGACATAGGGGAGTTTGAGGGGAGGAAGTTTGATTAAAGAAATCAAGAAACCTTTGCAATATTCAGTAATTCCAAATTCATTTATTGACTCATTCATCTGCTCGCTTTCTTTTGCGTGATAACTCATACCATCATACTCCGCTGTCAAAAAGGTGCAGACCAGAAGGTCCATATCACCTGCCTGATCTTGTAACCACTTGTATCCTTAAACACCCCTTAGACAGTACCAGACTTAATACTGCAAATCTCTACTTGCTCGGCTTGCTTCATCTCATTCCTCCCAAAGAATTTAGGATCTTCATGCGTTATACAGAAGGTTTGTAACCTCCTGAGGTACTGTAGGTCGAGGTCAAATGCAAAAGTTTAGCTGTGTACTATCTACAAAGAAAATGTATGTCGGGTTTTTGTTAGTTGGTTAAGCATTCTCATAAAATGAGCAAGTGTACTTCAAGAGTGTTTTCAGGTTAGATCTCGATCCAGAATAAAAAAAAACTAAGGTCTAATGAAATGTACAGTACCAGTGTAACGCTCTCACCTCGTGGTTTCTGTGACTTTTGGCTGGTCCACTCCAGAAGAGAGTACATATTTGAAACCGCCTGTGTGATTTTCACATCAACGTCACTGCACGTCTTCAGGATACATCCTTCACCAGGATCAGGCACCCGGCATTCAGGATTTTCTTCTGGATCATGGCTCCCTGGTTCTTTTTTAAGTGTATCTAGTCTTTGGCTAAATTCAAAACATTCCTTATCTAGACTGGAAGTCCCATGCTGTTCATTTATATCAGAACGAGTGTGCTCTGGCTGGATACTCTCCTCAAGGCTAAATTTCCTCTGGATGTCCACATGCGTGCTGGAAGTAAGATTATCGAGGTCAGATATGAGAAGATCAGCCACTTCCTGTATAGCATCCCGTTTGTACACCAATGAGAGTTCTTCAGACACCAGGGTTGGTTGACTGAATCTGCTGCTCTCTTCATAGCAGTACAATTGTACAGAGACCTTTTCTGCAACATTGTGACCTTTAAAAAAAAAGGGGGGGGGTAAAAAAAAAAAAAACTTTACAACATATAACAGTAAGTCAAATGGACTTACAGACTCACCTACCCATTCATTCATTAATTCATTCATTTTAAACAGTTAGACTGCGTTCGTTCAGTAATTGGGATTTTAATAGTAAGTGCGTATTATTAAGCGTTTGTTCAAGACAGCATTGTTTCCTCAGTATAATTAGCTTTCTAACATTGTTCCTCGCCCTTTTTCTCACAGTGTAATGTGGTACAACAACCACAGTCATTTTTCATAGAGAAACTAACACACTGAGAAACACACTGAGAAACTAATCATAATCATCATTTGAAATATGGAAAATTGTCATCCTATGAAGAAAATAAAACTATTTTTAAAAAATCCTACAATTATATTATCATTTTATTATGATAATCTTATTATGTGCTATTATGTACTCACTATACCTTAAGCACTGTTCTTATACATTAAACATATTAATACTACTATTTTATTTATGTACCATCACTATAATTGAACTATGCACTCAGACTGCACTATAGTGGGGACAACTGTACACCTTCACATTCATGAGTTATTTAAGAAGCCAATAATATGGCAGCGGTGCAACACATAAAATCATGCAAATATGGGCTAGAAGCTTTGGGTACAGCAAGTCTCAAATCAACCTACAGAATGGCATGATCGTTGGTGCAAAACAGAAAAAGAATATTTATATAACTGCTGATCCTTTGGGATTTCCACACACAATAGTCTCTAGAGTTTACTCAGAAACATGCAATAAAGAAAAGAAAGAAAAAAAAACTTCCAGCATGCAGCAGTTCTGCAAACGGAAATTCCTTGCTGATGACAGGGGTCAAGTGAAAATGGCCAGGCTGATTCTATCTGACAAAAAAGGCTACAGTAACTGAGATAATTACTCTGTACAATCGTGGTGAGCTGAAAAGCATCTTAACACCTGGACCAGGGTCCAAATTCACCAATACTTACAAAACCACTAAACCAGACAAATGAACAGATTAGATGAATCAATAGAGTGCTGTGCACTGGCCATCTAGGCCTGGATTTGAACATCCCTGACCTAGAAACGTGAGGCAACAGCCTAAGACCAGACAAGCTTCGACATTGGTCGGCCAAGAACAGAACGTTTAGAAAGCTGAACTAATGTAGCATTGTCTGATGAGCCTTGATTCCTGCTGAAGCACACAGACTTTTCATCAGAAGCATGAATCCATCGACCCAACCCGGCTTGTGCCAACAGTCCAGACTGGTGAAGGTGGTGTAATGGTTTGGGAAATGTTTTCTTAAAACAATTTGGTCTCCCCTGCGATGGATTGGCACCCTGTCCCGGGTGTACCCTGCCATGTGCCCTAAGTCTCCTGGGATAGGCTCCAGGCCCCCGATGACCCTGAATACAGGATTAAGCGGTATAGATGATGAGTGAGTGAGTGAATTTGGTCCCCTTAATTCCAATCAATCAGGTATTGAATGTTACAGCCTATATGAGTATTTGTGCAGAACCTAATAGCCATGAGTTCAGTGTTCTTTCCATCCCTTCCCAATAACTGGAACTGATTCCAATGAGACACTTTTCAGCTCCAGTAGAACAGGAATCTAGTAGAACTGAAAGTGCAGATGAAAAATGTAACTTCGTGTGGAATCAATGTCATGAAAAATTAGGGGCAAAAATAGGCCAAGTCTACTAATATTATAGTGTTCCTGAGTGTAAATGTGTTCACTGTGTGTACAGTAAGTACTAGGGATATCCAAGTGCCAATCTGATTTGTATTGTGTTTCTGTAAGAATCATGATTTTTGATTCAGTAGTAATTTATTTTACAATTACAATTCCAAACAAACTTATTATGCAAATAACCTAAAAAAAAAAAATTCCTCGTCTCTAGTAAGTAGAATACAAAACTACAAAATACTAGAACTACAAAAACCAAATTCAAGCATGCAGATAATAGACAATCAGGATGTTTTACAACAAAAGCAAACTGCATACAAGGAAAATTATTTATATATGGGTGAATCCCTGATGCTTTGGCTGGTTGTTCATGGGAAGAATCAGACTGGAATCATGAAATCATGAATTTGGCCACGTACTAGGCTGCTCAAAAATTCTACTACCTATTTCATGTTTTTAATGCATCACTTTCTATTCATTTTCATTAAGACTGCCAATAATTCTAGAAAGCATTGTACATATAATGAACTTGTTATTGGTGATTGTTTAGTTATGACGGGGCGACAAGACCTACCAGGTATGATGAAGCTCAATAAGCGGCTCTCTTCCTTCCTCTGGGCCGTGGTGACATGATGGATACGAGAGCCTTTTAATAACACATAATACTCAGAAACGTGCTGAACAGACAGATGATCCTGCAGCACTGCACACACTTCAACCTGACCCTGAGAAATGAGAAGAGACAGGAGCAAAAAGATATGAAATCATATATTTCACTCAAGAAACATTTGTAAATGTCACAGAGGAAAGATTCAAAATCCTTGACTTGTTCTACACATGGATGGCACGGTTACGGTTTTATCCAGTATGGTAGAGCTGGCGTACTTTTTTTAGTTAGATTACTCAAAAGTCATTGTTGGATGTTATAATATGCCAGTTTAGCCATTTCAGGAGTGCTTGCATAATTAAATAATTGGAATACTGCACCACCATACAACAAATACTATAATCTTAAATGTGCATTAAATGTGATTAAATCAATGTTTAATCAATAATGTAGTTATTGCATCACCAGATATGCATTTGCAGGTAATTATTAATTAAATACACTAGTGTCGTCATGATAGAAAAAAATATATATTTCGACACCGATATGGTTATTCAAGTTTTGATATTGTTTTGATACCTTCTCACTGAGCCAGAGGCACTAAATGTCAGTAGTGAGAACAAATGGGTTCTGGATTCTGGCGATAAATTTGTTACAGGAAAGGCCTAGTGAGTTTGTAAGATACCGTATCTAAGAAAACTAGAAAATATTTCAACGAGACTGATTACCTATATCAATTTCTAGGATTAGATTAAGTCATGCTGTCAGATAAAAAAATTGATGTGTCTTTGATAGGAAGATCAAAGTACAAAAATATAATACAAAACAAATTAAATTTCTGTCTGCAGAAAAAAACACATTATACATAACATAACATAAAACATAACATAAAACATAACATAAAACATAACATAAAACATAACATAAAACATAACATAAAACATAACATAAAACATAACATTTTAACAGAAGATTTAACATAACAGAAGATTTTGTTCAGTGATGAGGCAAACTTTTATGTGAATGGTGAAGTTAAACAAAACCACCGCTATTGGTCTGACACTAACCCACATTGGATAGATCCCTCCAAGACTGTTGGAACAAAAAAAGTGATGGAATAGTGTGGTATATGGGGAACAAAGATAGTGGGGCCATTCTTCATCAATGGAAACCTCAAGGCCACTGGATATTTGAAATTGCTACATGATGATGTGTTTCCCTCTTTATGCACTGAAGCTGGCACGTTCCCTGAGTTTTTCCAGCAAGATGGTGCACCACCACATTATGGGTGTCAGGTCCGAGCATTCCTAGATGAACAGTTTCCTGAAAAGTGGATTGGTCGTCGTGGGCCAGTTGAATGGCCCCCAAGGTCTCCCGATCTGACCCCCTTAGACTTTTATCTTTGTGGTCATCTGAAGGCAATTGTCTATGGTGTGAAGATACGAGATGTGCAGCACCTGAAACTACAGATACTGAAAGCCTGTGCTGGCATTTCTCCTGCGGTGTTGCTATCAGTGTGTGAAAAGTGGGAGAAGAGGGTTGCATTGACAATCCATCACAATGGGCAGCACATTGAACACATTTTATAAGTGGTCAGAAACTTGTAAATAACTCATGAAAGAATAAAGTTACGTTAAAACCAAGCACACCATTGTTTTTCTTGTGAAATTTGATGTGTCACATGACCATCTTCCTATTGACTTTCTTGTTATGGTCTACAGCACATGAGAATCAATGAGAGCTTTTAACAATTGTCATTGTCGCAAGGCAGCCATACACAATGAAAATTTCGGAAGTTTGTATGAAATGTGAATGTGTAAGAATCAAAATGATCAGATTGTCAGTAATGAGCAAGCCGAGGGCGACAGTGGCGAGGAAAAACTCCCTGAGATGCCAATAGGAAGAAACCGTGAGAGGAACCGGACTCAACAGAGAACCCATCTTCATTTGGGTGATCTGCAGTCATACTGTGTATTAGGAAGCTGGACGTTGAGTATACAGTAACAGTTGATGTCCTCAAGTTAACATGGAGTCCAGTTCGTAATTGGAGAATAAATCCAGTATTTAAAAAAAATAATAAGATGAGTCAAAAATAATTTACAATACAGAAATCTTCAATTTGTGAAAAGTAGGTGCATTTATGCACTCAATACTTGGTCAGGATTCACTTAGCACGGCAATTGCATTTAGCAACAGAGCAGCATGGCATGAAGGCGATGAGCCTGTGGCACTGCTGAGGTGGTACCAAAGACCAAGTTATTCCCTTTGCTTGTGTACTTTTCCTTTCCACTCAGCATGCCATGAATATCTTTCAATATACCGTACCACTAGGTGAACAGTCAGCCCTTTCAGTGATGACCTTTGTGGCTTATGCTTCCTGTGGAGGGTGTTGATGATATTTGTTGATTGAAAGATTTGTAGAATCTTTCACAGTTGCACGTACACAGAGGTGCTGCTTTGTTAAAAGAGAACTGCAGTATAAGCCAGAACAACAGCCATCCATACAGAATAGGATCAATTATTTCAAAATGCAGGAATAGTACCGTTTTCAAAACTAGAGTACTGGGGTATTTTTCAGTTGTTGGTATACAGTACCAGACTATTGTACACATGCAAAGAACAACATTCAATTCGATGATTAGGCAGAGCTCATAAAAGTATTTTATTTTTGACTTTTTATTTTTCCACCATTTCATTTTTCATTTTTCATCTTGTTTATTTTGATGGTATTCAAGACAACAGGAGTGTTATAATTGTGAGTTTTCCTATATATCTGAAATCAAGCCTTGGAACAGGACAGAAACACTTTGTGTCCCTCCACTCTGAGCAATACAGACGTTCAACTCAGATGAAATCTAAACAAATCTAAAAAAAATCTTTAAAAAAAAAAAAATCATACTTCAGACCACTGATTTCATTTACACGACCCTGGATCAAAAGACACAAATTGTAAAAGAGGAGGGGAACATTACTGCAGACTGAGAGAGGTTTGTGCAAGACAAGGCTCTTTTCACTCCCCCCCCGCCAATGTTCTGCATAAAACCCTCTTTTGATTTTTTTTTTTTAAAAACTACTTCTACAGCCGTCTCTCTCACTTCCTGTCATTTAAGGGGCCCCTTTGCTAGAACAGTGAATGGTAAGTAGAACCTTCATAAAAGGGTAAAGAACTTTGTTCGGTATGGGAATGGGTAAAGAGTGAAGTCTGTCCTCTTTCTGTAACTCAGTCCTTCAGATAAAGTTGAATGGCAAGCCTGGGATTCTCAGTGCTCCTGTCTCGCATAAACCCAGCACCACCAGAAGCACCACCGCCACTGCATTCACAGTACTTCCCCCCTGTTTTTTACATCACCTTATATGAAACAATTTCTCTTCTCCTTTATTTAATTAATTCATGACATGTTTGCCTCACTTTCCCAGCCCAGCATTTGAGCATAAGATCCGGGGAAAAAACTGAAAGCAAGAGATATGAACAGGGAGGATTTTCCCTGACAAAGAAAGAGACGGACTGGAGATTACCCAATCCACTTGAAACACCATCACATTGACCCTATCTAATGTCCTATCTAATATGACATTATATGCCATGTGAAATAAGTTAAATCTAGTATCAGTGTATTAAAAACAAAAAAAAAGAAAGATGGGAAAAACAGAGAGACAGAAAATGGCAGACAAGTCAGAAGTTGTTATACGGTTCATTCATATTTCTCAGGAAATAAATATACCATTTGTAATACTTTACAAGTATGCGACATTTCTAACTCTTTCATTCCAAATGATTAACATTTTACAGATTCCATCCATGAGCATTTTTGATGATATCGTTAACGAAAAGGGATTGATCGTGAACAATCCTTCAGTTTATGAACAAAATACAAATCAGAAAATACTCTGGTCATTGTGTGTGTGTGTGTGTGTGTGTGTCTGTGTGTGTGTCTGTGTGTGTGTCTGTGTGTGTGTCTGTGTGGTTGTCTGTGTGTTGTGTCTGTGTGTGTGTCTGTGTGTGTGATCTGTTGTGTGTCTGTGTGTGTGTCTGTGTGTGTGTCTGATGTGTGTGTTTGTGTGTGTCTGTGGTTGTCTGTGTGTGTGTCTGTGTGTTCCTGTGTCTGTGTGTGTGTCTGTGTGTGTGTTCTCTGTGTGTGTCTTGTTGTGTGTGTCTGTCGTGTGTGTCTGTGGTGTGTCTGTGTGTGTGTCTGTGTGTGTGTCTGTGTGTGTGTCTGTGTGTGTGTCTGTGTGTGTGTCTGTGTGTGTGTCTGTGTTTGTGTGTGTGTGCTGTGTGTGTGTGTTGTGTGTGTCTGTGTGTGTCTGTGTGTGTCTGTGTGTGTGTGTGTGGCGTTCCACATGTTCTCCAAAGCTGAATGGCTTTACTCCAGGTTCTCACTGCCAAAAACTTGCCAGTACATGGACTGATTATCCAGCGTGTCCCGTGTGTGTGTGTGTGTGTGTGTGTGTGTGTGTGTGTGTGTGTGTGTGTGTGTGTGTGTGTGTGTGTGTGTGCGCTGTGACTGACTAACATCTCATCCAGGGTGTGTTCCTGAGATAAGCTCACGATCCACTACAACCGTGAGTGAGGATAAAAACGGTTACTCATGACTGAATGAACAAATAAAATGGATCTGGTTAATGACTTCACAAGAAGAAGTTCACCCTGACCTTTAAAGCCCAGGTACTGAGTCACTTCCATGCTAGGAAGTAGAAGATGACCTTACAAGCCGGTCAGGCCCAGGAAGCCCACCGTAGCCACAGAGGTGCTGCCGTACTCACTGATAAACTGCGAGTCCTCACGTTTAGCCATCCAAATCATAATAAAAAGCCTCACTGTACAAGTATTACATATAGTTATGCCAATATTAAAAGCATGTTAACATAACTATTGTGAAAAATGTTTCTTTTTCTTTCGCAAACATGCGAAAATGCTACACTCGTCACTCCTCGGCAGACGCACACATATGGAGTTAGCTAAAGTCATTGGAACTGATTGAAAGTGGGATGTATTGCCAGATGGAGAGATTTAGAATCTAGCTAAATCACCAATAAATGTAATTATAGTCATGCAGGAAAAAAAAAATCGCTTTTTGCAGAGTAATGTACTGAATGCAAGCGAATAAGCCATTTAGCTTCCAAAGGCCCTTGTTAGGAGACTTGGCATTAGGAACCTCTGTCAAGTTCCAGGACACTCATCAGCAAATTCTCACTGCTTTTGCCAAGAGAGTCATCCTTAGATGTTCTAGCAGGACAATAATTCAAAGCATTCTTTTAGATCCAGACAAACATAGAGCTCAGACCATAAAATCTTTAGCTAGAATCTAAAATCTAAAGTTTTAGAAATTACAATACCAGACTCTCAGATAGACCTCAGAAAACCAGAATAAGTAGTTATCTACTAGAGCACCACTTGACCGGCTTTGCTACTCTGTTCACTCGGATCACTAAGAGATAAAACCTGGGAAATGGGAGACGGTGACTGAAAAATCAAAAACGACATGGTGCTAATATACAATTTCTAAGGTATAGGTATAAGGCATCACTAAGCTCGAAACGCTGTCTTTATACCAATTGGTATCTTTGGGTCTGTTGTGCCAACTGAGCAAAGTCTAAATAAAGATTGTATTCTCACTCTCTAAGAAAGACTCACAATGTAAAGATTACCGAGAAAGTTTCTTCATGCCCACAACTTGTCAAAAATGTGCACTAGATGGGAAATTTTGTCATTCTTTACAAAGAATTAAAACGATAAATCTATTTATATGTCAAAACAGCCAGATTATCAAAGTGGCATGATTATGAAAATGAAAATATTATATTAGGATACTACTGGGTTTTACTTGAGGTATTTGTGACTGGATATATCTACTTTAATTATCCACAAATAATATATGTACTGTTCTAAATGCAGATACCACTGGTAATAAGTACACAGAGCAGTTTAAAGTCTAATTAGAACATCTTGCTGTTTAATAGTACAAATCTCTCTCTGCTCACAATGCCTTTACTCACCACTTAAAAGATTGGGTCGATCTACACAGCTTTCAAGAAAATCTTTCAATCATTATACTGTGGATCTCATGAAAGAAACATTCATTTTATTTCAGTTACCTTCGCTATTTATGGAGGCTACGTAACAAATAGCAGACTTTTCAATTTCATGCAATTTAGTGAAAACTGCTGCTTTTCAAAATCACCAGGAGCACAGAATGTAACGGTCACAGAGGTTGTCTGAACCAGAAGGTACATTACAATTATAGGAAAAAATCACATTCCCCAGCCTTCCAAGAAAAGTCTATGCCAGGGACCCGGGCAGAGAACTTCACCCAAAAGGTAAACCTATGAGTCAGGAGGAACAATGCTGCTTTTACTTAGACTATGCAACAGTGGACCAGTTATTTTCTCTTGCGCAGCAAAATGAGGGTTCATGAAAATATGCAGTTTCACATGCATTCTTAGCGTGCAATAGAATATCAGAAGACCATCGAGATGTCATCTGCGGGTGTCAAAGTTTAGTAGCCTTAGCCATGCTCTTGAACATTTTGCTGCTGATTATGATGGATCAAGTCTCTCTCTTGAAAAAAATAAAAAATAAAAAAAAACATGACATTTTCGAGACTCTCTATACTCAAGCTTCCAGTGATGACTGAAAGAAAGTGGCCATGCGTACACACAGCAACAAAGAGGATTTTCCACATGTTAATAAGAAAAACAAAGATTTTGCAATTTGAAGTTACATTTTCAATTCATCTATTATGTTGTACTGTTTACCTAATAACTGTAGAACTAATGGTATAAGGTATTGGCTACATTTAATTACAGTACTCATGTTTAATTCAGTTGTAAAGCTGCTGAATAAAGCTTGCCAGTGTTATTACGATTACTCAACTTTTTTTTTTTGTTTAAGGATTTTTGCCAAATTTTAAACAGCCAAAATCAAAATCATCCAGTACTGCCTTATGATAAAGCTGTGGTTATTGAAATGCTCACTCAGAAGGATGCCCTGTTTGGAAACTGCAAGTGTCATGAACGAAATTACATACCGGGAATCCCCAGAATGAGGTGTAAAGCAATGGCCTTGGGAATCCTCGGATGAACTTCTAAACCTGTTGCAAATGCAATCCCCAACAGAAGAAGTGGAAAAATAATATTAAGACCCTGATGTGATACTACGCTAGTGAGGTCAATTGAAAAAAAAAAAAAAAAGTAAAAGCATGAACAATGTATAAATCAGTGTCCCCAGAGTACAACATCTTTCATTTCCCCTGCTTTCTTTGCTTGTGTAGAATATCCAATAACAACTTTTATTTTGGATCAGAAAGCTTAAAGGGTGCCTAACTCAGACTAGGTAAAAGATTAATACATGCAGCAACAATTACACTCTTACTTTAATACTTGGCCTTACATGAGTCACAGTGTTCCACACAAGCCAAAACAAAGACAGAAATGACCGAATGGATCTTCCCATGGATTCTTTGAGTTTCATTCATAGATATCCATCTCATAGTGTCAATAAAGTCATAGTAACAAACGTGCATTGTGCAAATCATTATATATTATTATTTTATTATTATTTATTATTATTATTATTATTATGGTGGATTAGTAGCAACAACCTTCAGTGCCGTATTCATCATAATTGAGCGCATTACTCATTTCCAGGGAATTCCTTATCTAAAGAGCTAATAATGGCTATGCCACATAAAAGGAAGGGAAAATATTTTAAATGGCCCAGTAGTTAGATATCAGCATATCAGAAATCTCAAATATCCCAAGTACTTTAAAATTCGCATCTATCTTAACCTCTAAATACTCACATGACCAGCTGTAACTCCATTTACCTGTAGCTCGACTAAGAGATAAATGTTATGTTTAAACTAAAACATTTGCACAGTACATTACCAGGCAACAAGCTGACAAATGGGTACTACAGTACTTCCTTTATCATGTTTGTTCATGTCAAACAGAGGACAGGTTCACATGCTTAGCACTTTTATTACTGAGATAATCCAAAGTTGCTTTTAGCCTCAGCATTTTGCAGTATATACCAACAGTCTGGGACAAGCAGATTATAAATCACAGCTGCCAGAGGAAACACACATAGGCTGTTAAAAAAAATTATTCTGGTGTCCATTATTTTATTTCTTTTCTTCATCCAACAGCAACAGGAAAAAAAAAATATTCTCCTCATTGACTTTTGTAGAAGAAAACTTTTAATATTTTTTTTTAAAGTTTGTTTAAACCCAACATGCTCCAACTAGTTCAAAAATGGTGGAACAAAGCGTCTCAATGCTGGGGTATGCAATACTTTTTACAAATCCTGCCACCTAAAACACTAAACAAAACTTCAGAAGACATTTTTAAAAATACAATTTACAGACAAGCACTGCCGTGCAAAAGTCTTGAGCCTCATTTCTTCATATTATGTACAATTAATTTCTGTTCTATTCAATTAGTCTGCATCAAGCAAAGACAACAACTAAGGAGATGTGACTAAGTGCTGGGTTAAGAACTTTATATAAAATAATTGCATTATTAAAATCTGAAAGAACATTGGTGAAGAAATGTGAGGAGAAATGTGGCCGGAAAAGAAATTTGACCGGGATTGGGACTAAACAGCCTTAAGAAAACAAATTATTGGGGAGGCAAATCAGGTAAAAGAATGGAACGTGGAGCATTGAAAACCCATACCAAAAGAAATAAATAAACACATTTAAAAAATTAGTCCGTTGTCCCGATGCCCAGATCAAAAAGAGGAAGGCTGGGCACCCTCAGCAACCTCATCATGTAAAACCCCACCCCTGCTACAGAAACCCGTCAGACAATGTGTTCAACAGCATGGGAGGAAACCTTTGACAGAAGTGAATGTTTTACATCAGTGAATATTCTACTTGACTAAAACGCACAACACACATTCAGACAAAACACTTGAGCTATTCAATACTCAAGGACACCTGAAAGTGTTTAACACCAATATGTTAACCATTTGTAACACACTGTGCATACACACAAGCAGCAATTTTTTTTTTTAGCTTCAGTGAATTGGACTATTTGCCTATCGAGGCATGAATGAAAGTTTATAGCAAATTTAATCAAATTATCAAATGATATTACGCTTCCCACATTAATAATAATACTTATTGTAATATATTTCTGAAGTGCTTGCGTAAAAAAGATGGACATGGAATTTACCAAAAAAAAAAAAAAAGCCTGATTTAAAAGCAGACTTCAGGAAGCATAAATGGTCAGAGAGGGAATTCCACAGAGGAGGAGCAGCAGAGCAAAAGGCTCAAATTGAACAAGGTTTGGGCCTTGGGAGAAGAAGGAACCAACTGTTCTGTGTTTGCCGATTTCGGGTGGAATTTAATGGAGCGAGTAGTTCTTTCAGATAGAGGGAGCAGTCCTATGCATGCACTGGTGAGCCAGAAAACTCCTAAAGATGTCCATACGCAATTAGAAATATTCGCAGCCATTGGATAGACAAATACTATCTCTGCCCTTTCGTTTGCCCCGAGTTCTCAAAGCCAGACTGAAACTTACTCCTCGTTACCCTTCAAACTTATTACAGATGAAAGGTAAAAAGGTGGTGACAATATGATGATATGACAAGCAGCTAGTACAGCATTTATTCAACTTGTATACTGGATATTATTCAAAGGTAAATGGGTTGCGTATAATTAGTAATGTTTACATTTGTCGTTTATAACTTTTAAGCCAGCAAGACCTGGCAACCAGTTATTCAAATCTGAATGAATGAAGTAAGAAAAAGAATGTATTGTGATGGTTACAATAGCTATGCTTTGAAGTTCACATTGCCTTATTGTGACAGAATGACTATTATTCTCATTACATCATAAAACTACAGGGATCCACTCTTGATAATACTGCCAGGATTTCTACAGTACTGTGCAAAAGTCCTGACCCCCACTCCCATTTCTATATATTACAGTTAATTCAATTACCTGGATTAAATTAAAGAAACGGGGACATGTTTTTACTGTGACACGTTGCCTAAAGATACAATTTAAAAATAGGATGTTAATGTAAGAACCGCAGCAGCCCCTTATTTCCCCTCTCCTCTGTCCCAGTCACTCAGCATTAAGTACCAGCAGTATGCTAATCACCGGCCTGATCATCAGTTCCTCACTGGTTCATGCCTTAGGTTTGATGGGCATTTTATACTTGAATGATTCGGAGATTACGGTGTCGTTTAACAAACGTTGCTCTAAAACGCCTGGAGAACTATTCTTTGAAACTACTTTAAAAATGTAGTCTGGCTCGTTCAAAGTCTGGCTCGTTCGTAGCAAATTGCGAAGAAATAAGGAGGGGCTCAAGACTTCTGCACAGTACTGTACCTCTGGGTTTTCTAGTATTTCCAGGTGGCCTCGCAGCACAATTCAGCCACACAAACTTCAGGGTTTAATCCAAATACAGATATGTCTGATTGGAGCACTAAACAAATAAAAAGAAGATACAGACACAAATAAATCACATTGAGCTTCAGTAAGCATTTCCTACTCTAAACCAAGCATGCTAATGCGTTAGCAGCACTCTGAAGTACCATCATTCTTTGAAAAAAATAAATAAAAATACTGCTTCTTACTTTTTGTAATATTATTATTAACATAGCATCTAACTGGGCGGAGGAGGGCGTACACCGTTTTAATAAATTGATTTTAACAATGTGGCTCATCTCCATATTTAAATGCAACATAACAACCAGTACAAACCAGTAAGCGTATCCATCATGGTATATACTGGTTATGTACTAAAGATGGGGTGAGCAATTCGGTTATCCATCATGATTCTTTTATTACATTAAATGTCGCAATTCAGATCATAGTGTGCGAGAGTGTGTGCGAGAGTGAGAGTGTGTGTGCGTGTGAGTGTGCGCATGCATGACAGTCATTATTAATAACTGGGACAAAACATGCCCACCACAAAAAAATAATTTTCAGCAAAATTTAGAAATACACTCACCTAAAGGATTATCAGGAACACCATACTAATACGGTGTTTGACCCCCTTTCGCCTTCAGAACTGCCTTAATTCTACGTGGCATTTATTCAACAAGGTGCTGAAAGCATTCTTTAGAAACGTTGGCCCATATTGCAGTTTATGGAGATTTGTGGGATGCACATCCAGGGCATGAAGCTCCCGTTCCACCTCGTCTCAAAGATGCTCTATTGGGTTGAGATCTGGTGACTGTGGGGGCCATTTTAGTACAGTGAACTCATTGTCATGTTCAAGAAACCAAATTGAAATGATTCGAGCTTTGTGACATGGTGCATTATCCTGCTGGAAGTAGCCATCAGAGGATGGGTACATGGTGGTCATAAACGGATGGACATGGTCAGAAACAATGCTCAGGTAGGCCGTGGCATTTAAACGATGCCCAATTGGTACTAAGGGGCCAAAAGTGTGCCAAGAAAAGGTCCCCCACACCATTACACCACCACCAGCAGCCTGCACAGTGGTAACAAGGCATGATGGATCCATGTTCTCATTCTGTTTACGCCAAATTCTGACTCTACCATTTGAATGTCTCTACAGAAATCGAAACTCATCAGACCAGGCAACATTTTTCCAGTCTTCTG
Source organism: Clarias magur (assembly GCA_013621035.1). Taxonomy (NCBI): domain Eukaryota; kingdom Metazoa; phylum Chordata; class Actinopteri; order Siluriformes; family Clariidae; genus Clarias; species Clarias magur. The sequence continues at coordinate 456,771 of QNUK01000502.1, read as the reverse complement.
TCCAATTTTGGTGAGCTCATGCAAATTGTAGCCTCTTTTTCCTATGTGTAGTGGAGATGAGTGGTTCCCGGTGGGGTCTTCTGCTGTTGTAGCCCATCAGCCTCAAGGCTGTGCGTGTTGTGGCTTCACAAATGCTTTGCTGCATACCTCGGTTGTAACGAGTGGTTATTTCAGTCAAAGTTGCTCTTCTATCAGCTTGAATCAGTCGGCCCATTCTCCTCTGACCTCTAGCATCAACAAGGCATTTTCGCCCACAGGACTGCCGCATACTGGATGTTTTTCCCTTTTCACACCATTCTTTGTAAACCCTAGAAATGGTTGTGCGTGAAAATCCCAGTAACTGAGCAGGTTGTGAAATACTCAGACCGGCCCGTCTGGCACCAACAACCATGCCACGCTCAAAATCGCTTTTCTTTCCCATTCTGACATTCAGTTTGGAGTTCAGGAGATTGTCTTGACCAGGAACACACCCCTAAATGCACTGAGGCAACTGCCACGTGATTGGTTGATTAGATAATTGCATTAATGAGAAATTGAACAGGTGTTCCTAGTAATCCTTTAGGGGAGTTCATGTTGATTATGATCATATTTTGAATTAACTCAGCATAAAAAAAAACAATTTTACTTTAAATTATTTTATTTAATAAAGTGTCCCAACTAGACCTGAAAATGTCTTTGTCCAGAACAAGAGTTCACATTTTCAAATAGCTAAACAACTGATTAGAATTTATGAAAAACTACATATTATTATTATTATTATTATTATTATTATTATTATTACAATAATACATGTATAATCAATTAATCGCTGTTAAAAAAATAATTCATTTAATTTGTTTAACTATATTTTTTCATTTGCTGAATTTCAGTTTCTGTCAAGACCGTCAGACATTTCTAAAAAAATAAATAAATAAGGCAATCTTGTGTCAGCCTTGTCAAACCTCCAAAGGCCCTTTCCCATCATGACTCCCAGTCTGTTCAACTGCTCAGGTTCTTGTAAGTTTGATATTCGTTGTTCTTAAATTAAATTACATTTTTTTTTCAGATACTTTTTGGTCAAATTACTGAAATTCAACCACATTAAGTATGCATGCATCAAATTGTGCAGAAACACTTCAGGCATACACTTCAGAAATTATCAAGCATAACATGGAATACTGACAACACTGTAAGACGACAACACCATGAGGAAATTCATCTGACGGCGGTAACTTATTGTGTGACAGTGTTGACATGTACATGCAAAGTAGGTTTTATTTCACTACATTTCCATCAGCAAAATTTCCTGTTAAAATGCATTTATTGTTTTGTTTAAAGCATGATCCATTGCTTTAAAAGGGCACATATACTGTACGCTCATTTACACACTATAGGCCATTTTGGAAAAATGAATTTAAAAAAAATTTAATGCTGGATTTACTAAAAACTTTTTTTGTTCAAAATGTTTTGAGGATCTGAAAATTGATTCCAAAGTGCCGCATAAATGTTCACAATAAAATGTAATAGTTTTATATCTTTTCAAGGAGCTCTTCTCTTATAACGTACTGGAGGTTACCCACGTTTCTGGCCCGTACATGAAATTTACCCGTGTCTCCGCCCACATGCCCATCCTGATGCCTGTGTGCTACCATTATCTGTAAAAGGAGTGTTTGGTCCCCATATTGCTCCAGTGTTTAACCGCTTTCCAGCCTAATCCAGGGTTTCTGAAAGGGTGACCCTGAACTTGTCCTGATGAATGTGTTTTCACTGCAGATGACGCTGCCTACTGTAATGCAGTGGGAAATGCCTGTGGCACGCTCACAGTATGAGGCAAAAGGTGATGATGACGCTGCCTACTTTGACATTCAGTGAGGAATGCCTGTGCAACAATCACAGTGTGATATAAAGGATGATGATGACGCTGTGTACCGGTACAGGTGTTGAGGTACGCCTGTGACACAATCACAGCATGATATGAAAGCTGTTAATCGCATGTGACTGACTACCTGTGCACACAGCACCGACCATGTATAACCCGTGCCTCCCGCTGCCCAAACAAACTACAGAGTGTCTGCTTTATATACAGATGTCAACAGTGTCAGATTTCTGGATGGATTTTTCATTATAACTTATAGGAAGCCATTTTTATCCTAATTAAATACTATTCAAAAATACATTTTGAAATAGTTATATGACAGTAACAAAAAAAACACTTGATTTTTAGACAAAATCCAAAAATATATATAATTTGAATACATTTTACAAATGTCCAACATCCTGTAATGCACTGAAAAGGTCATTTGTACAAAAATGTTAGAACTGGGAGGCTGCTCCAAAACCGGGTTTGATAACCCACACCTCACTGTTCAACAATATATATTACAGGAATAATTACTAATTACTAATAATTACTTTCATGATCAGTAGAGCGTTTATTGTGGATAACCTAGCTCTCATCTATTATCTCTGCGCACAAAACTTGCCATGCGAGTGCAGGTGACATGTCTTGGTATCAAATGTAATAAAACATTTCTGTGCATTTTGTCTTCACACTCTTATGTCCCGTTTCATGCTTCCGCTTGGTTTCTTAGCAGACGTCACTAGACGGTTAGGAGTTGCCAGGACTAACATTTCCTGGCTACAGAACTGATTCCCAACAAATGGTTCCACTGCTGATCTCCGTAGGTCTAGAAGGACAAGAGTAACAACACCGAGGCAAGACAGACTAAAAGGTGAAGAAAATGCCGCCACTACTGCTGCTGGTATTCCAGGGTAACACACAATAAGCCATCAGACTATTCAAAGGCAGTTGACTGCACCTGGGCTTGCCGGGAAAGTAAGGAGGCCGTATTGTCAGTCAATGTGGACTCTAGGTCGCTGTCAATGTTGTTTGAATTTTGAGTATACAAATCACCGCTTCTTATTCATTTGGCATAAATGTAATAAAAGGAAAATTACTCCTTGGTCCACTAATTTCCTATGACTACCGGATATGCACAAATCCTTTCTTAAATCACAACTGCTAAATGTTGAGGGTGCACACACATGCACAGACTCACACACGCACACACAGGACCTCAAATAAATGACATTTGGCAGGCAGAGTAAATGAAAGGACAGATCCCAGGAGGATAAAGGTGGAAAAAAGAAATGGATAGAATTTCACATGAACGAGGGAGTGGTAGAGCAAAAAGGTAAATGAGCAGAAACACCGAAGAAATCTCAATATACAATATATACAAACAGTGTGCGAGTACATGCGTAAAAGCAGTGAAGCAAATGGTTTGCATGTGCAGTAAAAATACTCCTGTTTTCATTATTTACCTCTCATTTTGTGCATCTCTACATTTTCTACAGGAAGAAAGCAATATGAGATGCTGACAGAAGGAAGCGAAAAAGTCTGAACAGGTCTGCTTCTCATACTCACATAAACAGGGACCTCATCTCTGTTCAGCTCCATTAGACCATTACACTCTAATCTGCAAAAAAACAAAGCACTTAGTTTAATACAGGCCAGAGTGGTGGAAATACATGTGTACACACATACCAGTTCAACCAGACACATCTGCAGCAAACCAGTCTGAGTGTAACACTGCCCAAAACCATACGAGCAAATCGTGCTTCCAATACAATACACCCCTATACACTCTCTCTCTTTCACACACACAGGTTTAGAAAAACATTGAGAAGACAAATGTCCATTCACTAAAAACAAAACATGACATTGAACTGTGGAGAGAGAGCAAGAGAGAAAGACAGACACAGAGAGAGACAGAATGTGAGAGAGAGAGAGCATGTGTGTGCGTGTGTGTGTGTGTGAGAGAGAGAGAGAGACAGAGTGCGCGGGCGAGAGAGAGAGAGTGCAAATACTATACAAAAGAACAAAAGGACTATAGCTGAGCCCAGGACTGTAATTTGTTAAGGGGACGATTCAGAATACACCACTGGCTAGTTTTATGCACTGGAAAAAAGCAAACATCTAAAGTACAAGAGTTTGCAATTAAGAACATAATAGTGCTCAGAGTGCTGCAAAAGTCCATAAGTAGAAACAGGTTGAATGCTGGTGAACCAATCAGTAGCCCAGGAGTCTGGAACAAGGATATTTTCTGTCTGACATTAGTACTGTTTTTATTTGCTTCTTTTTTTGTTTGCTTTGCTAGGCGAAGAGTACAACTAACCATTGATGGACAATTAATAGAAAATTTATCAAAACCGACATTCAGAACCTTGACATAATCTTGCCCATGTCAATTATATTATTATTATTATTATTATTATTATTATTATTATTCTATAAATACTTTTTTCTTTGTGTTCATCTCCTTAAAAACATAGTCCAGTCTGTGACATGGAAACAGCATGGAGGGGAACTCTTTAATGAGAAAAATATATATATCCCAGCTTTAATATTTGCGCATATTTACAGTATAAATTGTCAGTAAAAATAAAAATAATGATTCCTCAATTCCTCAAAATTCTCAGCCATGTCTCCCTGAATTCTGCACGTGCCCCCGCAAAACCTATATGAAAATTATTTCAAATGGTTTCTAGCTTGTTTTTTCCTGGAAAGGAACTGGAAAGCAGGCAAAGGACTCGAAAAACTCTACTATTTTGTAAAAACCCTATTCAATAAATATATAGAGATTTTTTTTTTTTAATGGCCCCGAGTTCATTTGAAAAATCCTTCCAAAGACTATAATGGAGTTTGCAGAATGGACACACTGAAAAAATGCTTTTGGACCACTGGAAAATTTGCCATCCTCTGCTCAATTTTTGAAATGTACACATAAAACTTGATACGCCATCACTTTAAAGTCTGGTGGTGGTGTAATGCTGTGGGAGTTATTTTCTTGGCACACTTTGGGCCCCTTGGTTAAATACTGAGCATCACTTAAATGCCACAGCCTACCTGACTACAGTGGTTGACCATTTCAAACCCTTTATGACCACAGGATAACACGCCATTTCATAAAGCTAAAATCATCTCAAACCGGTTTCTTGAACATGACAATGAGCTCACTGAATTCAGGAAAGACACGTTTCCTGGCAAAGATATCAGGATACTCTTTTTTTTTTTTTTTTTTTTTTGCGATTAATAATTAGGATCAGAATCGTGAAAATAAATATAGATACATTATTTTGGTTTTATCTCCGGTGTTACACTTAATATTATGCTGAATCCTGGGGATTAAATGAGAATGATTTATGGACATTTGAACGTCTCTCATTTTGAATCACACACACTTCATTTACTTTATTTCTGCTTTAAATGAACAGACATTCTTGTTCTCAGCAACACCATCCATGCTGCTACAATCTACAACTTCACACTTAAGAGGTGAATCATTAGAAGAGACTACCAAGGCATGAGAACTATATGACGTTTTGTTTTCCCCAAAACTGAAGCACAAGGACATTGTGTTGACAACTGTAACTCTACACGAGGCCTCTGCATGCATACACACACCAACTCATTATTACTTAATGATGATGCAGACGCAGATAGATATCAACACCACAGGTGGAGAAATCCAGGAAGGTCATGTAAACTTACACACATTCACACATACACACCCACAAAGAACAACAGTGACAGAGAGAGAGAGAGAGAGAGAACTAATGAGAGGAAGCTAATAAGACAAAAACTTGTTTCTCACTTCAACCTCTGACATAAACTTTACCACATGACATTGATTTCTATTGAGTAAAAAACATTAGTAATACTTTTTCAGGAGTTACTAATATTCTTTGTGGAACAACAGAAATAACAAGAATATTATATTTGATAAGTGTTGATAATAGACCAGTAACCTGGATTAGCATGTTAAACTCAACAGTGGCTTAGTACACTTTCTTTCATATTTATTAAAGGGTAAGACTTTTACACCATTTTTCAAATAATGGACTTTACTGTAATCAGAAGAAAGATTTTCATGAGATAAGTAAATTCGTAATTCAGTTCAATTCAGTTTTAGTTTTAGTTACGCCTGGCACCACCAGGGTTTTTGGTTTCAATCTCGTCTGTGCTCTGCGTCTGTAGAGTCACATGTTCTTCTCTTGCTTTCTGGCTTTACGCTCGAGTAATCTGGCTTCCTTACACAGTCCAGCTACACAAGGTGTAGACTGAATGGCATTTCCAAATTAGCTATAATATCTGATCAAAATGTGTGCATGTGCCCTGTATTGGTTTGGCACCCCAAACCCGGGTTACCTCACCTTGGACCCCAAGTTCCCTGGGATAGGCTCCCAGACACCCCTGACCCTCCACAGAATATAAGTTACAGTCAAACCTTGGATAGCGAGCATAATGTGTTCTGTTTCCGTTTATTCTATTGAGTGTATGGTGTAGTTGGTGCATTACCGCCACCTACTGGACTGGAGAGTTTTGTAGATGATTGGCAGGTATAGAAGCTTATCTATGTTTTGTGAGTCATGATATTTGAAAAACCAGCAACATAGTTAATCAGAGTTTATGAAATTATTTTATTAGTTTTATACGCCATCACATGTAAGAAAGACAGTTGCTTGAATCAAACCAGACAAACATTGAGTGCTTTGAATCGAAAATCAACAATCTGCCCATGGTTTGCAGCTCTAATCCTGATACAACATCAGAGGATCAATTCATTCACTTTTGCCTGCAAAGTGAGCAAAGCCAAACTGACAGGTGACTGAGAGCTGAGAGGTCTCAGGGCAAGAATAGTCGAACAAGGCACACTTCAACCAAACCATCCCCCCACCACCAACACCTTTGCTCTTCTGACTCGCACCCTAATATATTTTACATCTGGGGGAAACACTGCAATGATTTAACTAAAGCCTCGGGAAAGATGAAACTGAATATTTTGCCTATAAACTGTGGGCAATGCTGGCAATAAATCATTTTTAATTTTACTCCACTCAACAGACCTGACAGAAATATAAAACACATGTTCTGCTTTAATCCTGTGAATATTCCAAGAACTGCTCTTAAGTTTGGTATGTGAGACAAGAGTCTGTCCAGAGGAATTGCAGAGGCTTTCAATTATTCTCATGCTTGTTTCTTATAGTATCGTGCACAGAATCACCTGAGTGCTCTTTAAAGGATTTGTAGGATTACCTGAGCTTTTATGGTGTATGTCACAAAATGAATACCACTCTATTGACTCAAAGGCACATGAACACACCTTATCCATCCAGGTAACTGACAAGTCATTCAAAGTACACAAACACACACAAGTTTTGTGGGTACTGGATTTGTTAAAATCTGTGAGGACGCAGCGTAAGGGAGAGACGGTAGGGAAAAAAAGGGGGAGAAAAAAAAAACCACGAAAACAAGAAAAAGGGGGAAAGGGCTTGACGTGAATGAGACGTTCTGAGCAACCTATGACTGAGAAGTGAATCTGACCAAACCTTTCCCAGTTGTTTAAATTCCACATGTTCAAGCACAATGACACAGACACCCTCTACATGGAGTTAGGAAATAACTGAGGTTTCGAAGGCCACACCCATAGCATCACCTTTCTTCTAGTTAACATATTAGAAAGTTTCATCTCTCCCTTACTTTATTCAAACCGCTCTCCAAGACTCTTCAGGGCAAGACACGGCTTCCAAGTGCAAAGCGGAAGGTGTCCATAACTTCCCATACCACTCAGTTATGTAAATACAAAGGCACCGACCAATATAATAATTTACACAAAGAATACGATATTATTGACATTAAAAGATGGAAATCATCAGCTTAAGGTCATCCAAAGAATAAGAAAATGAATAAATAAATGATGCTGCATAACTCTTCACTTTTTATGGTTCTGTTTATTTCTTTGTGCTTTTGTCTATTTTGTCTTGACCACGACTTAAAAATGCAAATAAAATCTTTCCCCTAATGTTAATTCATAAAGATACTCCTCCCCTGACTTATGGTTTAACTCTGCTGTCCTCCAGAGGGGAGTGGCTCAGCAGTCGCTCATTTACATAGACACCAAAATGGCAAACTTTGAGGAGGAGTGAAATAAAGTGAGACTGAGGTATTAAAATTTATTTCCTGAGGAGGGAGGGCGGAGTTCAGCTGGTGTACTATCTCTCTCACACACACACACACACACACACACACACACACACACACACACACACACACACACACACACACACACTTAGAGACTTATGTTGACTTGCTCAGGAAATAGTTAAATATGGGGACTTTTAAGGAAAATCAGAGTATTATTTGCTTTTAAATAATCTACCTGCATACCAACATAAATTTTTCCTTGCTTACAAAACTCTGGCTATGGCAGGGAAATGACTGAATATTTATCCTTTGGTGTTTAATCATGGTGATTAGCTCATGGATATAAATAAGACTCGTCAGTTTGAAGTGGTTTTGTTTCTCACTGGCACTTGACTAATGCTTCAGATGAGACACGTTTTGAACTTGAAGTATAAAATAAACACATATGCCTCTGTTTTTGCTCGTCTTTAAACATTCTGATTCAATCCATCACCAACGTTATAATAATGCACTTTGTCAATAATCCGACTCATCCAAGTTCATCCTCTGTACTTGTGTGATGTGGTAATGTGTATAGGTCTAGACAAACACCTGCCAGAGCAATTACTTGTGCAGACCATCTGTCAAAGGTGTCCCAAAAATCGAAAAGACAAACAACAACAGTATTTCCGCATGTATGCAAGTATTCTATATAACCAAGAGAATTTCAAACCAACAGGAAATCATTTGGGCACGTTCTTAAACACATCACTTATATGTATGTAGAGATTTGCAGTAGTCTATGGAGATGACTTTGGATTATCGCATTATTCCTATTATCAATTTATGTCTCTGTGAACATTTTTTCTTGTTTTCAAAACCTGGGTATAATACCCACTAGAGGGTATATCTCGCACCTGGGTGAAAAAATTTAAGTAGGCCTTGTTCAAGACAACATTCCAGCCCATTCAGCTCAAAAAACAGTGAAACTTGCGGGTGCCTTGGGGTACAAAATTCTGGCTCATCCACCTACTTCCCCGACCTCGCACCAATGACTACTTCCTATTCCATTACTTGAAGAAACCACTTCTTGGCAGGCATTTGACCACGACAAGGTGACTACTGAGGTGGAACATTTCCTTAACAGCCAAAAAGAAGGCTTCTTAAATGACAGTCCTCCAGTCCATCCATCGTTTGGAGAAGTGTGTCGCCTTAGGTGGAGGATATGTAGAGAAGGACTAAGCACACAATCAATGTTCATTTCCATTACATCATTTTTTCTTAGCAATAATATCAATTTTATAACTTCCCAATTTTAAATACTTGGAAAATCAAAATGTCAAGACTCTGGGTTACTGATCGGAATGTCGGGCCCGTAACCCTACCTGCTCCATCTTGTGTCCTGTATCTTTGCTGACCGCAGGATAGATATGCAAAAGAATAATTTCACTGTACTGTAAGGTACATGTGACAAATAATTTAATCTTAATATCACATTCTTTGTGATAAATCACAAAATACAGCGCTGAGAAGGCACACCAAACCGAGTTACATGCTCTTTCGAGTTATCACTAGGCCCAGCCTACGACATTAATGCTTCACTTTTGGAAATCAGCACAAATTTAATCCACACTCTTGTTTACCAAAAACCCATTTTGACCAGTTTGACCTTATGCTTAGAATGTGTGTGTGTGTGTGTGTGTGTGTGTGTGTAAGAAAAAAAAAACACACACACAGTGAAGGCCATTCCAAATCGACTACTATATGCATGAAAAACAAGAACTGCTTCCTCATGTTTTAAGCAAATGATAGATCAGGGACACTCTAACTATGAATTAGTTATTGTCTGTAATTTAGTATGGAATTTATGTTTATAAGTCTGCACTGACCATAGAGCTGTATGATTTTATAGTTTTTTTGTACTAATCTATACCGCTTTATCCTGTACACAGGGTCATGGGAGTTCTGGAGCCTATCCCAGGAGACTTGGGGCACAAGGCAAGGTTCACCCTGGACAGGGTGTCAATCCATTGCAGGGCATAGAATCAATTCACACTTTTAAAATTACTTAGGTAAACTTTCAAACATTAAATGGCCTAAAATTGGTGAATTGCTTATAATTAAGTAACTTATTACGTGTGCTTTTCAAGAGTATTAATGCTTAATTAAGTTTATTATTCAATCAACTGCACACGTTTCCCAGCACTTCAATGTTTATTTTAAACTTTTAGTAGTTTTTAATACCTGAAAACCTGCAAGAAATATACCCATTTAAGACAAATCAGAAAATAGCCATTGTTCCAAATTCGCAGCTCTATTTGACTGTAATACAAAAGGACTCAGTGATATAAAACAAAAATCTAACTTTTTTTTACTACTCCAAACTAAGCATATGCTACTTAATATAATTAGGTTGAATTACCTCAACTCATTAGATAAATTTCAGAAGACAATAATTTGCAAACATACAACTGTGGACCTTCTACCTTAGATGCAGGAGACATCCTATACTAGAAAATAATGCCTAAAAATTAAAGCATCTAGCATCAGTAGTTAGGATAACTTGGGGATATTTGAAACTTTTCTGTTAAATTATTGCAGATACGAAGTATTTAATGAGAATACCGACATTATTTCTAGGACATATGGAGCAACTCTGGCCAACGATGGTCAGTCGTGAGACCAGTGATGATTTCTTGTACATACGTAGATTGACCCAATTAGACAGATGGAAATATTTTAAGTAATTCACGTCACTGTGCTGTGTTCCACTACTGCTTTTTGTTACTCTTCCAAAGTGCTTTATTAGTTTGCCAGGTGTAAAAATATTTTACCCCTTGCCAGGTAGCATTAAACAATTATATTAACAAAAATAATTAAGGAAGAACACCATCATGCAAGTCATCTCATAGCTCATTAACTAGATGAGATTATGTTTTGTTATAACTTGCTTTATATAGATGCACTGTATTCTGGTATATTGAGTCCAGTGTTTGCAGTCTCCACTCCATCACGATACTGACAGAGAAATCATTGCATCCTTACTTCCTTCTACTCTTCTCTTTGTGATTATTGGCAGATTGCAATAAACTAGGTACATGCTGCTACCTACTGTATAGGAGGAGTGGGGTGTATTTGCATCTGTTCATGGTATAAAATAATCATGTCTAACATGAAAACATCCAAAGGACGTTACAACCTGTAAAAATTTAAAGTAATCCAGTAATGGAGAGCGAGCCAGTGCAATGATGTCAAATGGTTTGATTTTCATGATCAGTGGAACTGCATTTTGCACTATGAGACATCAAAAGAAGCCTTACTTATGCAAAAGTACAGTGAATTACAAGAGTCTATCTAAACAACATGAGCTGAAATATCAGCTTATAAAGATATCTCTATTCAAGTATATCAATTTGAAAAGAGATCTTTATGTTGTTAGCTCCCAGTTTACTTGCTGATCATATCTGATGTCACACAACACTTCAACTGTGGTATAAAGTACTGTCCCAGTACTCCTAAAATATTTTATAGAACATCTGTAGATATTTTTTTTTCTCATTTAGATGAATTAAACCAATAGCTTTACAGGCCTTAATATCCTGAGGAAAAGAAAAAGTGGCAGAGGGAACAAAAATGCAACAGCAACCAACAAATCAGCTCCAGAATCACCACGCACATCACAAACATGTCTAATGCGTTACAGGGTGGAGTTTTCCTTTAAGAAAAACCACAAGCACAAATATGCATTATTTACTTCTATATCGGGAATCTGGCACGTTTCAAACTCAAGACTTGGAATCACAGTTACGGATAAGCCATAATAGGTTACTGGTCTATCAATGATATAAATCTGTAGTCTATTACTTCTTTCTTCTGCTTTAGTGTATAAAAATAAACCAATCAGTTTAAACGTAAACAGTACGGAAAGAACAGCAGTGCATTACTAAATGTCCTTCAACCTGGGACGTTTTTCTCATGCCACACGGTTTGGATAGAACACAGCCTCTGCCACATGGAAGGAGGAAGTGAAATCTCTCCTAATAATCAGGACACAGCAGCCAGTGTTTGCTCCTCTGGCAATCTCCAGTCTGTCTCTAGGAGCTTACAGCAGATGACCTTAAAGTGTGTTTGGTTTAACAACAGCAACAACAACAACAGGGTAAAAATCCTATCGAATGCAAAACCATATGAACTGAGAATGAGCTCTGAAAGATTTTTTTTTTTTTTTTGCATTTCTCAATTAATTTTCCAAGTGAGTGTTTGTTTGGTATTAGGGAGTCTACCTGTCTAGAGACGGCTGTTCTTGTGAACTTGATCTACAATTGTCAGGCATGTTACGTAATCCCTTTTCTTACATCAAAGAAAGATTTGTTCGAGAAAATCCTCTCAAACTAATCAAAAGGAATATCATCAGGGTCACGCGCATGCTCAATTACAAATGTCAGGAAGTCTTCTCTACTAGGCTTTCTGAAATAGTTGCTTAAAACCACACACACACAACAAAATAATAAATAATCAAAATAAATGTAAAAAAAAAACTTTGTGAACAGAATAGTAACAGGTGGTCTTGCGCACGAGCCGCTTGCATCCTCACCAAAACAACGTCACAGTGCTTATTTATTTATTTATTTATTTATCATTCATTTTCACATAAACAGGAGCCAAAAGGAGCAGCAAGTTACAACGACATAACTGAATTAAACACAACGTCCTGTCGTTGCGGTGAGCACTCCAGCACTGAGGCGTAAATACATAAATAAGGAACGGGGAATAAAATAGGGGAAAAGACGTTGCCATGGTAACCGCTTGACAGCTTTCCGTGGCGTTCGCGCGAGAACAGCTCCAGGTGTCCTCACCTCGGCCGAGGACGACACGAGGCATGTTTTTGCTGTTACACCGTACACGTTCAGCAGATGAGAACCAAGAAGCGAACTTACCTCAGTGCTGAAGACGTCCGGCAAGTTTACAAACTGCAGCCAGAAAGGATGCGAGTGTTAGTGAACCGCAGCTACACGCACATTTCACTCACAGCTGATGTTCATAAAGAGCTCGCGCTGCTCCACCGCCTGCTGCTCCTACTGCTTCTGTTTCGGCAACACCGGGAAATAAGCCCCGCCCCGACGAGTCTTTGCGTATTGACCACGCCCCTTTGAAACACCAGGCCCAGTGTCCCAACGACGGCGAGAGTGAAAGCGAGTCACCTGTGTGAAATTGTATAGGCTCGAGCAAGAGCAGCCTGCTCTTAAAGACAAACATCCACCCAGTATCATAACCGATATGTGATCTTCTTGTGATTGTGATCCTGGTTTGGTTATCACCTAAAGAGACTGGTGCAGCTGCACTTTTGTTTTATTTGATTGGACTTATTTTCTTCAGGCTGCCTCTGATACTCCCAGTCCTTCTTCGCTTGGTTATTCTTTTTGAGTTGTTTATTCTATTTTCTTTTGTTAAAACCGATTTTCTTTTTCCCTCCAGGTATAAAGGAAGCAAAATGTTTTATTTCTTTGAAAGAAATGACACAGTGTAACAGGTAAGTATGAGTAAAGTTTGGACTCAGTCACTGACTCACTCGTCGTCATTACTGCTTTAGTAATAGGCCTGGAGCCTATCCTAGGAGACTTACAGCATGAGGTGGGTACACCCTGGATGGGGTGCCAATCCATCGCAGGGCACACATATTCACATTCATTCATTCATTCACAGACTATGGGCAATTTCAGAACACTAATTATCCTAATCTGAATGTCTGAACGGACTGTGGGGGGGAACCGGAGTACCTAGAGGAAACCCACCAAACATAGGGAGAGCATGCAAACTCCATGCACACAGATCCAAGGCGGGAATCGAACCTGTACCCTGGAGTTGCAAGGAGACAGTGATAACCACTTAGCCACCGTACAACTGTAACTTTAAAAAATGCATTAGACAGTAAATTCCAAGGGGGAAAAAACAGATCCTGGGGGTGAAAGGCGACAGTACAAACCATTAAGCCACCATGTCGTCTAAAGTTTAGACTGTGTTTCATTGAAAACCTATTCTGGGCCAGGGACTCACAGACCTGCATTAGTTCCACGTCAAGGCTCAATATGCTAAGGGGAAATTGTTAAAGATTATATAATTGCTGTGGTTCTGTCCATTAAGTCCCACCTAGTGGGGTGCACTCTGATCTTGTAGTCATAGTGATTGAAATGTATATACTGTATTCACTCACCATATTCTACAAACCAAATAAAAGAAAAATCCCATGCTGTTCTAATTTCTTGTCCAGCCTCAGGTTGTCAAACCCTGTGTCTATTTATCTTATTTATCTACTGGATATGGCTCCCTTAACCCTCAATCTCATTTTGATAGGACCAGATCCTTTTGTGATTTTTAATCCATTCTTGCAGTTCCTTGCGATACCCACAATACAATTTGGTTGTCTGCTGGAAGTAGCTCCAGAAGGAATTCTCCTCAACCTAAAAAGACTTTTGCGGAAGCACTTCCATCAAATCTCTAGGATTGCAGTGCCACATGATGGACATTATTAGCCAATAATGTAGGGTTAGGATTAGGGCAGGCGTATGATTTAGCCAATCAAAGTCAATCAAAATGTCACAAATTCCAGATACTCTGTAACTGGGCGGAAACTTAATCTAAACTAGTCTAAGTTGATAGATAATTTGTTCTAATCTCTGACTGCTTATTGCAACATGTATAGACGAGCATAATAAGTATTTACTGTACTTAACTGGTTTCCTTTCATACTTTAGTCTGTTTAGACCTCTCAATTCCTCAGCCTTATACTATACCTGAAACCTTTTTAACTTTCATGCAAATATTGCTGTCTTTGATCACCATTATCAGGCTTGGCATGATGCAGATTGCTTTTCATCTCGGTTACACACGGTATAGGTGGAGTAACAAGTATGATGGGTTGAAAAACAAAAGAGATGAAAATGAAAGGTCTCTATTAATAACTTACATGACTGGATATATAGTACATGCTGAAGAAAATTATTTGGTATTTTAATGTGACAGTACACGTATGAAATACAGTAGATCCAGCAATTTCTTCAATTATTGAATACAAATGTTCAAGTCAAACCGGGACTTGATTATACAATCATCATGCACAAATGCACGGCCTTCTTTAAAACATCTACACGGTTCAAATGTTGTACTGCATCTAAATGTACTGTGATGAAGTCTGCAAGTCTTATATTAATGTCAATTGGTTTGTACGTTCATTCATGAGAAATTTTTATCACAAGTCCTGGATTGATTTAACAATCCCTTGTGTAATGCATTTATGTAAACAAGATACATTATTTTACCTAATAAATTGCTTTATCATTTTATTTTTTTAGAGCCTGCACACAGATCAGGCGAATCATCAACCACTATTGTCAGCAGCAAATCATCAGCCACTAGCTGCTGCAAACTTTCATGTGCGTCTGAGGTTTATCCTAGTTTAGCCATAGCTTCTTAGTTACACAGAATAACAAAGCCTCATACTGTCAGGTGTATGAAACTGTTCATATTGAAATTGTACACTGTTTTAATTTGTAAAGTGATGTGACTTTCCATTGGCCCTACTGTTACAAACATTTCTTTTTATTCATTAAATATGAATCATTTTTATATGCACATCATCAATCATATGAGTCCCTGTAAATAGGCAATTACTATAAACAATAAGACATTACAATAAGCACATGCACTCATATAGCATAAAATGCTATAATTTGGATTAAGTCAGAGCTGTTGTTTCAGAAATTTTTATTCTGGCCAGTCATATTTAGGAACTGAATATCGCCATGGTATAATTTACAGTAAACATCAGCTGTTGTTGAATATGAATACAGTGCATTGTGCTGTCAGATACAAGCATTTAAATCTCCATGCGATTACGTATCAGATACAGTACAGACATGGCTTGTGGGAAGGGTCCTCTAAGCTTTACAATTCACTAATTAGGATTTAAACAAGTGTTAAATGAGGGTTAAAACTGTAAAAAAAAAATAAAAAAAACTCATCATACACTTATAAGGGGAATAGTACTAAACTTAATAATTATTTATATACATCAAATGAAAATTGTGTACCTGTACAAGTGTGTTTAGGAATATGTATATCTACTTATTTACTTAGTTTCTGATTAGAAAATCAAGATTATGTCATGGAATTCATGTACAGTTGCATGACACTGTATAACTCCATTATAATTTCCATATGTCCAAAACCACATGTACAGAAAATATTTAGCTAAGCCTTTGCACTGTTGTCTTTGCACAAACTATTTGCATTTTGGAGTTTTGTAAGCGAAGTTCACTATGCATTCCAGTTAATAGTGTGTGTTTAGTCTTGACAGTTTCAAGGTGTTCTGCTTGTCAGCCTTACCAGCAGCAGGTGTAGATTACAGCAATTTCATTACACTCACGTAAGAGCAGCACTCACACATGGCTTCTGAATTCATGAGTATTGCAACTGGAAAACAGTAGGAATATAAAGATCGGTAGAAGGATCTGTAAGTCACTGAAAACAATCTGATTCAAAAGATTACCCAGTATCTTGTTTTAAAGTATCTTAAATCAATTGAACAACATTAAAGAAGACTTGATTCAACCTCCAAGAAGATCACTCAAAAACACACAGGTTTGTTTAATCACAAATGCATTTGGAAACTAAACAGGAAACTGGAGTAGAGCCGAGGAGAGTGCCCACCCTTCCTGTTTGGTCCTCAGAGAACTGGGCCGTTTGCAGCGACTTCAGATCCTCGAAATCATCAAAAATTTCCACTGGTGTGGTGAAGTGGTCGTGGAAAACAAATATGATATGTAAACAGTGCGCCATCTAGAGGTGACGTAGAGAAGGACAGAAGCAGAAAAACAAGGAGTTTTATTTTATTTGGTGAAGGGATGAAAAACAGCGTAGATGATGCAAAGGCTATTATTTCAATTTGATATTATTTGTATAAGCGCTTTTAACAACTGACATTGTCGCAAAGCAGCTTTACACAATCAAAAGAATTAAGATTGTATGAAATGTGAATGTGTATGAATCAAAATGATAAGATTAGATTTAGATTTAAAGAGGCTGATAGTTTAGGAGATTATTCAGAAAATTTACATTTATGAATGTAGAATTTAGCAATTAAAACATAGAAGTTGACAATGTATTCAAATGATCAGTTATTGTAACAGAAAAAGATAATCATGGCCTTTAAGGTAAAATTGTAAGATTCAAGAAAAAAAAAATTACAAATACAATTTCCAAATTGCGGCCAAAAAGCTTGTACCACTCCATAAGTAAAAAAAAAAAAAGATGAGGAAAACATTCTTTGCAGAATTCAAAAGGGTTTTGATTCGAAAAACATCTGATCAAATTGTCCACAAAGGTCCACATCTTTTGCAATTATGGAATTAATAGAGTAAATAGAGTGTAATATTTTAAACTTTTTTAACCCTGTTAGGAATAGGATATTTGTATGGAATGAGCCATGATTTAAAAAAAATATTTATGTTATCAATTATTGAAGTTTACTTTTTGGAATGTTCTTGTTTAAATCATGAATGCTTTGATGTATATGTTTATTGTATAATACATATGAATTATAATCCCCTTTCGTGACGAAGATTATTTCATGTTTAATGTCATCAGCAGGGAAGATCACTAACATGTGAATATATCTTAGTTGGAGTAACTGGGAAATGTATCATCCTTTGAATGAAATACCAAAAATCACAAGCTATCTCAAAATGGCAAATTATTCATTTGTAATAATGAGATATGAAATCAAAATAAATAAAACATGTATTTATCAAGTACACAACCATATGTATGATATTCAGTAAATGCCTAAACAACTGTTTGTGAAGGAAATGTAAGAAGTTAGAAACATAGACTTCCCTGCAATAATAGAAAAGAAAGATTAGCCTAAAATAACAAAAATTAAAAAATGATGTAATCTACAAATATACAGATCTACATTTCCTACTACCATTTCTACTGATGTTGTGTTTTGTTGCAAAAGCATCCACAATTATCTGATTTAACACCTTTGCTGACAGCATACATATATACAACATATGTGGATGTCATTTTATCTTGGAAAGACATGGGGCCTTGTCATAACAGCCGCCTGTTTTTACATTATTTGACCACTAGAAGCCACTAGTGGACGCTTAAAGTCTGGGAAAAGTGAACGGTTTGTTAACACACATTTGGTTGGGATGGGAAGCTTGGCTTTAACGCTGCACGACATCTATTTTGAATGGCATCATGTGACACTGTCTGCGTCTAGACAAGAGGAAAAAACATGGGACAGACAGCGGCAGGTGCAGCTCAAGCCGGCCTGATTTACACCACGCATGCGCAGTCTCCCGCCGAACATGCGTACTCCGTGTGATAAAACAGCGCGCATGCGCATTGCGGGTTAAATTCCTACTCGCTTAGCATTAAGCGTTGGATATGGTTATGCGGATAAATCCTCGAGTGTACTGTATTTAGATGTTAACATAAAAAGAAATTGAATTATATAGGTATAAGTTTAGCTTTGAAAGTCTTACCGAAAAAGGTTAAGGTTAAAACATTTAACTAGCTTGTTAGCTTAGCAGCAGAGACACAGCTATGTAGAAAGAAGAAAACAGAAGCTCAACGCTGTCAAGAGCTCCAGCTGATTCAGCAGTTTTTAATGTTCGTGAGCAACAGATTTTAAACAGCTTCTTTAGTTAACAAACATCGCATTGTTTACAGGACCAGCATACTGAGAATGAATTAGGTATGTCTTTGTGAAATGATACACAAACCCTTTACTGGTGGCTGTTTCACTGATGCTTGTATGTGACACCAACAAAGCAGCTATGCTCATGGATGCTTGTTGTGTTTTATTATACTGAATCATTTTGTTAACACATTAATTGACCATGTTCAGATTATAATATAAATCCTCACTGAGATTTGCATGAACGTCATCAGAGGTTTATCTGATTTCCAGGGTCTCATGGCATCAGAAGAAATGGAGGGCATGTGCCCTCTGCCGGAGATGACCACCATCAAGGTGGAGCCTGCCGTGACTATCGGAACAGCAGAGGACGCCGGCTCCCAAAATGTGGCCATGGGCCCCAAATTCATCTTGCCAAACCGTTTTGATATGAATGTGTGCTCACGCTTTGTGAAGTCTCTGAACGAGGAAGACAGCAAGAACATCCAAGACCAGGTTAACTCTGACCTGGAGGTAGCATCAGTCTTGTTTAAAGGTAAAGGAAAAGATGATTTAAGAGCCAAATAATATTTAATACATCTCTATCATCCAGTGCCGTGCCATCCCCAGGCCCGGATAAAATGAAAGGGCTGTGTCAGGAAGGGCATCTGGCGTAAAACCTGTGCCAAGTTGTTATACGGATCAAATGGTCCATTGTGGCGACCCCTCAACAGGAGCAGCTGATAGACCAACAACAACATCTAGATCCTTTTGACCATCTTAGTAATGAAACGTATCACATTAACATCTGGACTATTCATTTCTGAATTTTCATTTATTATTGTATGATTTTATGCAAAGTAAGTTGCTGTGAAAGTGTGGCAGGATTAATATAAGTGTATAAAACAAAGAGGTTGCCGATTAATGATTTTGTAGTCCAGGTGTTTGTACTGCACTAAATTTCTGGCCACAAATATGTGGGTTTTCATCAGAAAAAAATTTAATAATAAAAAAAAGTATTTATTACAGACTTTTTTACAGACACACTTTTTAATATGCTTTCCCTTACACATTAATATTTATTAAAGTCTTTTTTTCCCCCTCTCTGCAGCGGAATGCAACATTCAGACCTCTCCGTCTCCTGGGATCCAGGTTAGACATGTATACACACCTTCCACCACCAAGCACTTCTCGCCGATCAAGCAGTCGACCACTCTTACCAATAAGCACCGTGGCAACGAGGTCTCCTCCACTCCGCTGCTTGTTCACTGTGAGCCAACCACCTTTCTTTTCAGAACTCGTGTAATCAAACACACTGGAGATGAGACATTTTCCAGCATACGTTTTCCATAAATGTTTTCTATGCGCAACAAAATTAATTGTTCCAAATTTTGTATTTCTGACAGAATATACAACTGCAGTCATATTGTGAACTATACAGGGTGTCCCCTGTAGATATTTTTTCCTTATATGAAACTTATGTTTCTTTTTGTTTCAGTTCCAGGACTGTTTCAGAAACTAACAATTTGAACATTTGCTGTAATTTATCATTTTAAATTCTTTTTTGCTTACAGAATTTCAGCCACTGTGAATAATTAGAAATTATTATTTGGTAACACATCTGAAGTGATTAAAATTTCATCAGGACTAGATGCATAAAAAGAGATACAAGAGCTGTTCAAGACAAACTACCCTTATAATAAATTGTGTATATTCTTCAGCTACACTAAAGTCCTTATCTCAGCATTTTACTGGTGCCTGGATTCTATAAAGATAGAAAGTTTTCTCAGTACGCCAGAGCCATGAGTGGACTGCCAGGTTCACATCTGAAATGCTGGCCTTTCAGGGACTCCTTTAATGGCCCAAACATGGCCATGAAACATGCATATGTAAATGGCTTGGAGCGAGGTCAAGACTGTATGGGAGATATGGCAATAAATCCCAGACAAGTTCCTGAAATGCACAACTGCTGTGCTGAATTATACTTTTCTGTATCTATTTCTGTCTGTACTTTTTCTGCAAATTGTTGACAAGTTATCAATCACTGAATGTTCACGGCAAGGACGGCAGTGGGCTCCAAGCCACTTTGTATGGCCTCCTTTAAAAATGTACACCATTCAAAAGATTTACTGTGGTTAAGTGTCTCATCACCGTACTGTGCTCAATGTTTTCTATAAATGTCTATGTAAATATATCAATATATTTTACACATTCATTCATGAGAAGTTTTTTCACAAATCCTGGTTTGACTTGAATGCCCTCATATATGAAAAGGTTTCAAGTGAATTTTCAGCTAATGAGTACATTTATGTACGCTGCTGTTTATTTTTCCAGCTCTGTCAATTCACCAGCTTGCAGCACAAGGAGAAATGATATACTTAGCCAGTCGAATAGAACAAGGTACTGCTCTATAATTATATAAAAATTTGTTATTTTTATAACTTAACTATTGCAAAGTTTTTGGAATAAAAAATTTACCCTGTCAAGATTTATACTGATTTGGTGTTTGTGTTTCTGCCAATCAGAGGCAGCAATAAACCTGCAGGATGAAGAGGGATTCACACCGCTAATGTGGGCTGCAGCTCATGGTCAGATTGCTGTGGTCGAGTTTCTACTTCAGAGTGTGAGTGTGTTATTTTGCATGTGGCTTAATTTGATTATAAAACAAGTGCATGTAAATTTCATTATAAGATAATTCATTTATTAGGGTTATTGATGTGATCATGCGTTTGCTAATCAGAGTGTCTACATTTCAGCTACTTTTAACCTTCCTCAAAATGTTGGAAGCACACAATCATGTAGAATGTCTCTTTTATGTTGTAACGATTATAATTCGCTTTCACTGTAACCAAAAAGGCCAAAAGAGTGTATGTATCAATTTAACCTTTTTTCTTTTTTTTTTAGGGTGCAGACCCTCACATTTTGGCTAAAGGAAGAGAAAGTGCATTGTCGTTGGCCTGCAGTAAAGGCTACACAGATATTGTCAGAATGCTCATTGACTGTGGTGTTAATGTCAATGAATATGACTGGGTAAGACATTACATTAAAAAAATCTGAATAACACACCAACCCAGATGTCTTAATTCAGCCAAGACATATTTTATGATCTAAATGGTGTACTTTTAAAGAGATGGAACAAATATCCGTATTTAATTTTGAAACACTATTTGTGTTATGCCTTCAAACTTAAATGATAACAAACCACATTGGCTATATTCACATCACAAGCCAGATTGTAAAATTATGAAAATTCTTTGTAAATCACAATGATTCCCTTTATAATTGCAAGTGACAAGTTTGCATCTGTACTCTGAAACACACTCTGGCACATATGCACACATCTAAGTCTAGGTTACAATACATCATGAATTCACGTGACCACTCATTAATTTGCATAAATGTGCAACATTTGACAATTTAATCTTTTAAGTTAAGAACTGAGATAATTATAGTTATTATATATAACTATTTCTACAATAATCATGTTTATCCTCGTTACAGAATGGAGGCGCTCCTATACTTTATGCAGTGCACGGGAACCATGTCCGTTGTGTGGAACTACTTTTAGGTAAGGTTGTATGCTAGGGTTTGAACACAATTTGAAATAGCTGTGCAGTATATGATGTTTCATCATTCTAACAGAGAATGGAGCTGACCCGACCATGGAATCTGACTCGGGCTTTAATGCTATGGACATGGCAGTAGCAATGGGTCATAGACATGGTAAGGACAATTTTAATGTGCCAGGTGACATTTTTCTTGAGAATTTCTGTGTTTGTTTATTTATTTATTTATTTATACATACATACATACATACATACATACATACATACATACATACATACATGGAGTTTGCATGTCCTCCTTGTGCTTGGTGGGTTTCCTCCAGGTACCTACATCTAGCACCAGGTTAAATGAGATTAGCTCCAGGTCTCCAGGCAGTGAATTGATGATAAAATGGACAATCAGTAGTTCTTCATCCATCCACTGCATTTTTATACCCAAGTTTATGCTGACAAGTTTAAATAGCTTATGTATTTCAGTTTCGCTTGCACATTTAAAGAAATTTTGTGAAACCTTTTGTTCATTTCTTTTATAAAGTGGTAACATAAAATATATCATATTTATTTTAAAATTGTAATAGATATCATTGAAGAAATGTAGCTGCATAAAAATATGTTGGGCTCAGGTGGTATATACATCTGTTTGGTTTTCCATCTTCTTTTGATGCTTTGCAATACTTTGAAAACTAGCACGAACTAGCATGTGGTCACGATCTGTGTCTGAAGCTTCCATGTGTCATATACTCTGCTTTTCCAAAATTACTTTGGTGGGGCTTTATTTTGGTTGATGGCCATAAAGACACATCATTAAAAACATTACAACAAAAACACTTTTACTGTGTGGCATGCTTGATGTCCTTGATTACCTGGGTACATACAGTTCCCCCTAAAAGTGTTTGTATTGTCAGAACAATGTCGGAAGACCACTTCTTTTGTTTTTACTATACCTAGAATTATTTTGGGTTTGAGATCAAATGTGATTGAGAGGAAATATGTATTACAATTTTTGTTACAATGTGTTTCCTTTCCAGCAATATGTTAAATTCTCAGTCACCCAGGTGAAGTTGTCTGGAAGTTGAGTCATGTCAACTGGACTTATTTATGTTGTTTGTGACGCATTTCGTTACTATTCCAAGTAGCTTCTTCAGTCTGAGAGCGGTCTCTTATTAACCTCAAATATAGACAGATCAACCATAACTATAAAACTACCAACACTAGTTGTGCCAGAACGTTAGTGGTGGATCCTTTGGGTTTGGGGCATCTCATGGGTGCTTGATTGGAATGGAATCTGTGGAGTTTGGAGGCTCGATCAACAACCTTGAATAATTTGCCCTGCTGGGCCCTATGGCTGGCAAGCTGTGATGGTATTCTGGTTGTCCTGATACCTTTCCGTCATAGCCAGTGTTGATGTATTTTTTTGTGCTGTATTGGCTTTTTTTTGTGGCCAGGCACAGAAAACTTTGTTCTACATGGACATAGAGCCTTAGATGATCTTGAATCTGTCACCAGTTTACTGGTAGGTAATTAATGATCATTGTTAATTAATTCATCTCCTGGTGGTTTCATTGTTATGGCTGATCAGTGTATTCTCCATGGACCATTTCTCACCTTACCTGTATAGAGTTCTTCATCATCCTGGGAATGGATGAAATTGTAACATGGAAAAAGGGGGGATGGGTCACACCTGAGGCATTTATCTTTGTTGAGGGAAGGGTTTTCCACTTTTTTTTTTTTTTATAAAGGACTTCTTACACCAGTCTATCATCTTTGTCCAAAATGTGGACAACATTGTCCTTAAATGTCAATCCATCTTTTAAGGTTAGTGGGTTTAAAATAAACAGGCATGTGGTGGCTTCCAAAGATCCTCTTAAGATTTTCAGATAAACTCGCCATGTAAGGAATGACGAGATTTCTTCTGTTGACTGAGTCCTTCTGCTTTATCTGGACAATGGGACTGGACAAATGCCTACTTAGGATAATCATAAGGTTTCAGAGCTGTTCTCAGTTGCCTGTCATGTATGGAGGTGGGAATGTTTTTGTCCTGTTTGTGTCCTATGGTTCAGGACCTTGATGTCTCCTAGTTTGTGTTGTAGTGGATTTTGGAAGTTGGACAGCAGGTACTGGGTTTCCTGTAGATTTCCTTTTCCAGATGGGTGCAGTCATGGAAAGCAGCCTCTTGTTTTGGGTGTGGTCCTTGGTGAACTTGAATTTGGTGTCCACTGCATTTATGTGGTTTGAGAAAGATTCACTTTGATCTTCCCCAATCTTCACCCAGGTTTCATCCACATTCTTAAACTAATGGGTCAGCACTGTAACCAGAAGTGGGTTTTGTGCTTAGTTCTCCACTTTTTCCATGTACAGGTTGACAACAATGGATGACATAGCCCTTGGCAACCGTGTTTCCTTTAGGTTGCTGTTTCCAAACCAACCTAAAGAAGTCCAGTTGACCTGACACCTTTCAGGCTTCTTCAGGTCAATGCAGGAGAATTTACTTAGCCATTCTTGCCTCTGGCTTGTTCATTAATGAGCTAAATCCATATCCAAATTTGTGTAAAGCTGCTTTGTGACTGTTGGCTCTATTATTAAAAGCACTACAGAAATTAAATTGAAACAAATAACTAATTTATAATTCATGAGTGGTGTACATAAAGTGCACCAGTCATGAATTATATAAACTGATTCATTTGGAAGCACAATATTGTAGGCAAACTAGTTTTAGATACTTTACTGGAAGCTGTGATTAGTGATTTCCAACAGGCTATACATTAAATTTAATGTTCTGTATAAATGTGCTTCTCTGCTGCACTTCCAGTTCAACAGGTGATGGAAGCACATCTACTGAAGCTGCTCCAAGGAATCAAAGAGTGACTGCACCTAGTGAAGATAAACTGGCAGCACAAAAAGAAGACTGGTGATTACTGTGGAGATGAGTTAAAGAAAATCAATGAACGTTGTGCATGTTTACATTAGTTGGAAGTTGCTGAAGCTAATATAATTCTCTTTTTTTTTAAAGCAACTTTAATATGTGACGTTTTATGTACTGTGGATATTTATTTAGTAACATTGTCTTGTAAAATTGCAGTGTGTGATCTGTGTGTACAGTTTTTCTATGAATAACTGTTCTACAATAAAACTGGACAGATGAAATGAGTTAGACTGCATGATGCAATTTGTACAAGAGTGGCACAGTCCTGAATATTTATTTACAAAACATTTTCACAAAGGCATATTTTATGGGCAGAAACCATATTTGCATGGTATCAAAAGTGCATTAAAGTTATAGAAAATCATGAAGCTGTGCAAGCAATATCCTTAAGAAATCTTTAGAAGAATCATTAGAAACGAGGCTCTGGGAAATCTGTTCACCATTGCCTCAAAAGGTAAATGTTTATATACGCTATCTTAAGTGCATGGTTATGCAATACACTACAATGCTGTTATTTTTGAAATAACTTATCTACATTTATGTGCATTCTTACATTATGTCAAGTTTCAAATGTTTTAAACTTGTTCTTAAATGTTATGAATTATAAAAACTATATGACCTGAGGACACCATGATCATGTCATAGTTTCTAAAATTCATCGGTTCTTCAGATTCAGAAGTTTATTTCCCGGAAAAGTCTTTAATTACAATGAATATGTAGATGTTAGTCTACTAATAACTCATACATGACAGCCATTTAAATGATTTTTTCCTTTACCTGTGAACATATTCACTAGTAGGGGATTGAGCCATACACCTACATAATTTTACAAATTAGCAAACAAAATCTGAACATTTATGACCGGCAGTGAATACTTAGATTTCACAATTCAACCTCAAACACTGGGGGGAAAAAAATGAGACAAGACGGTGTTTTATTTATTAAGTTCAATAGCAAATGTTTATTTCCAGATGTGGGTTTCAGCTAGGCCGCAAAGGAGAGTCTTAGTAGCAGGGAGAGGTGGGCAAGATGCCCTGGGGGCCCTACAAACACACTACGTCACTGTGTGGTTACACACACCTGTCACACTCAGCTTGGACACAGGGGGAACACAGCAGTGCATGAGAAGAAAAAAAAAGTGGATTGCAATACATTTAAAAAATATAAACCAATACAACTGTTCAAAGGGGAAGAGGGAGTCCCACATGGCCCAGCTGAGTTTGCAGATTCTGAACGCCCGTCTCTCCTTTCGATTTAGTTTGCCTCATCCTTTGAAGCCTCATCGAAATTCTCCACAAGATCTGCAAAAAGTGTAAATGCACAAACGAAGTTCATTTCCTGGATGAGAATTATAGGTCCAAGGAGAGAAAAATGGAAAACATGCAGCTTCATTTCTACAGAGATGCCACTAACTACTTGTAAACAGTTTTGTTATTAAAAGTAGAGAGTTTAACCTACAGTAGGAGCTTCCCTTACAATCATGTGTTAATCTTCCTCTGTAAAATGCAATGCACAACCTTTCAAGGCTCAAAGTATTACACAATAAAATAAAATAAAAACCTGATTATGAACTTTTAAAGGCATTTTGATGTTCTGAAAACAAAGTTGTCTTAATGTGCATTTCAACACAAAATTACATGTTCTTAAAGTAAGTGAAGAACATGTGGGGCAGTCTGTGATACCGGTGTTGAAATTCAGATTTTTAAATCTGGTTACCATCAAAGTAAAAAGGGAGAAAGGTCATGCAAAGAGCAGAAACATCACTGACACCAGAAGCTTAAACTGTACTTATTTAGCTAAATCTCTCACTACTGTTGCAATCTAAACCTATGCAGAAATGCTTACAGGATTAACAGTAGGCAGATACAAATGTGAACATCTGTCCACTATGTATTTAGCTTATAAGAAATGTGTTTGTAAATTGTATTTTGTAGGTGATTAAAAAATAATACCTGGTATTTAAAAATGGGGACAATAAAACATTTCTATTAAAAAAAACTATTTTATTTGTTTAAAAATGACTGACCTGGAACTTCATCATCATCTTCCTCTCCTGCTGCCACTGGTGCTTTTCCATCACCAGCTGCAAAAAAAAAAAAAAAGGGTAAAAGATCATGGCATATGAGTTTTACAAACAAAACCAAATGCTTAGAACAGAATTTAGATACTGAATATGGACTGAAAGCTTATTATTTTAACCCTGTTAAAGGAACTTTAAACGCAGCTGTGCTGTGGCAAATGTTGACGTAAAACCTCCCCCATCACACACCTGTTCACAAACCTCAGCATACACCAACTAAGGCAGAGTTAGTAAACTCTCGCTCTATACCGCATATGCTGCAATCGCATAAAATTAAAAAGTCACAGTAAGGACCTGTGCAATTATTTAATCGCAAAAGTATACACAGTCAGGAGTTTAAATAATTTGTCAATAATTTAAGTATGTGTTTAATACTACTGAAGTGATTAAGAGAATGTTTGCCTATTTTTATTTAATGTGATCATTTGTGCCATGACTTGGTGATAGTTTAGATGAATATATTTAATACTAAATAGTCCATTTAATATTTAAATACTGCAGTTTAAAAGTGAACGCGGTGCTAGTCCATCAAAAGGCACAAGCGCACACACTACAGGCAATTTGGAAATGCTAATTATCCTAACCTTAATGTTTTTGGACTGTGGGAGAAAACTGGAGCACCTGTAGGAAACCCATTAAGCAGTGAGAGCATGCACAAACAGACCTAAAGTAGGAATTGGACCCTTGACCCATGAGGCCAAATTATGTAGTTGGTAATCTACATACATTTTAAGACTCAAACTTTCTGGAATATGGAAATATGAACATTTGTTAAACGGAAATTAAACTGCAAATCCTTCATCACTATGTTTATACAACATTTGTAGTTCTACTACTTCTTATTGTTAAAAGGGAACTGTAAATCAAGCTCTAAACCGACCTTCACAAAATTGTAATATACGCTGGCTCTCATTTCTCACAAACCTGAATTATTCCTTGACTATTTAACAGAACACAGGCTGCATTGTAAGTGTGTTGAAGTGAATTGCTTTTGTCAGTATAATGACTTGTCACATATTTCTCGCAGCATTTGTTGAACGCTGGAGGCTGTATGATAAAATGACAAACACTATCTTGATCATAGCATAGTCAGTGTCCCTGAATGATATCTGGGAAGTCAAACAAAAACCCTTTACTGGACTCTTCTAACTACATATTTTAAGAACTGCATTCAAAATGACATTAGGTTTCCTTCTCAGCAAGATTAAAGTGTGAATTTATACAACAACAAAAAAAAAAAAGTCCATGATGAATAGCACACACACCTTGTTTGGGCAGAGCCTCAGCAAGTTTTCTCAGACTGGTCAAGCTGTCTGCACCGAGCTGATTGAGGATAGATGGCAGCATTTCTGTGAGCTGCTTGGTCTCAGCATGGCCTGTGATAGTGAAGGTGTTGGCTGCCAGTGAAGCCTGCACTTTGGGGTTGTTGAAATGGATCACTGTTCCCTGGTTTGTAAACATGTTCACCTGCAAAGTCATAGAATAGTGTCGTCTCAGACATGGCACAAGCATGCATGCATACACAGTCACATAACGCGCAACAAGTTTATCAAAACAAACTGGATTAGAGAGAGAAGAGATGGTACCTCCTCGATGCCGGAGATGTTATTGACGCCCAACTTTTTCAGAGAAAACTGAAGTTTCTTGTCATCTGCGGTGGCGGTTCTGTGTACAACCTTCTTCTTTCTGCGTGCAGTGCCCTGCGTACCAACAAAACACATAAGCAAAAGATTATGATAACCAAAAACTACTCATTAAAAATATAGTTTTGAAAAGCTGGCTTACCTTTCCACCAATGCGCACTTGCGCCTGTAGTTTGGCTAATTTCTCTTGGTTCATTATTGTCTCTTTCATCTGTAAGAGAAAGCATTGATGTGTTCATACATTGCAAATGTTCCTCCAACTGTGCATCAAAAAAAAAATTAAATATGCTCCCTAAGCCCATCTGAACGGATTTCATTTTATTTTGATGACACTAGCAACTGTCCTGCATTCAATACCTTCTACTTGGACATACTGAAATTGTCAATCATATTTTCAAGGTATATGTAGTTTGTGGTGCCATGACCAAAGAGGATGTCTTCCTACAAGTTAAATTATTTTAATACATCATTAAAATAAGCAAAATTGCCTCAATTGCTCAACTGGGCTCAATGTGACAAACGTGCCATAAATTCAACCAATCAAAAAAATGGGTGGTTGGCTGGTTTTGAAGCACATTTGTTACACCATGCTTAGTCGAGCAAGCACAGGGCTGAGACATTGAGAGGGAGAGATCGAGTGAGTGAAAACCTCAGTTTTAATCAGGAATTAGGCGCAAATATCAATCATCTTTTGAAAGAGCATTTCAAAAACAGTTCAAGTGCTGGGAATTGTGAAGCAGCCTCTGTGTAAACAGTGACTCCAGTGTTTTAAAGAAAGTTATTTTAAAATTATAGATGAATAAGTATTTATAAAAAGATTTAAGAGATACTGATTAACAAAGTGCTATAACAGATTCTAATACAAAAAGAGTAGCGTCTTCAGAAAAATATATTACACACTGTCCTGAGGACTTACTGAATCCTTCCATAAATGTTAACTACAATAACCTTAACTACAATAACCCCTTCATAATTATACATCTCACATTACCATTTTTTTTTAATTATTATTCATAGATTACAAGGAATGTCCACCATACACATCCATATGAGCTGTTACTATATTTGCTGTCCCAAAAGACCCAAAATTACCATTTCACAATATGTCCCCTAAAAATTTTACTTACATGCTTATATTACATGCCTTTAATACCTTTGACAAAATCAGACTGAATAGCAGTAGTTACACTAGAAAAATAATCTTGTCATGTTACTCAAAGAATTCGATGTAAAGAGGTTTTAGATTTAATAACTATTCGTGTTACGCTAAACTGAAGATCTAACCAATCAGAAATTAGACAAAAGTCTTACAACCAATCAGAAGGCAGAGAAGGTGGGAATTATCGGGAAAAACTTATTATACTTATTATGGAAAGTATAATAAAACATCCTTTCTAACAGATTAGCCATTTTCTCACTTGATTTACAAATAAAGACAATGCATTATATATTTACCCCCTCCTATGTCCCTTTAGGATATCAGTAGGTATGATTACAGCTTTATACCACAGCATTTTGAGTAAAGTGTGTGAACAGAAAACTAAAATATCACTAAACTAATGTATACGAACATCCCTGTTATAAAAATAAAACCATAACCCCTGCTCTTATCAGGAAGTTAGCCATATTAGTGAGCTAGTCTGCCTTCAACGCGTGCCCGTGTTTAATTAGCTAATTTGCTACCGGGATGAAAGTATGACGTCACTCGGCGACTTTTTCAGAACACTGCTTCCCCGTGAAACAAAAGTTAGCACCGGTGATATGAGCTAGGCTAAGCGGAGGTCCATGTGCCAGCTTCCTAACACACCACGCTATGCTGTAGAGGAGATAAATGGGCGCGGTCTAACATTGCTAAAGCCTTAGCGTTTAAGCTTTCTAAAAAAAAAAAAAGAAGAAGAATAGAAAAGGTCGCGTTACATTATCACATTTAGACAAAATGTCCAACAATAAAATGTTGGATAAATAATAGGCGTTTAACAAAAAACGAGCAGCAGAACTGTTGAGGCCCAATGGCTATTTAACGGCTTTGTCGCGTGAGAAACGAACCAATCACCCAATTTATCTGTTTAAATTCGAATTCGGGTTAAGTGTGTTTAAAGGCTTCAGAGAAATCATGAAAGTTCTGGTGTCGTTCAGAAAGCGTGAACATATCATACTGATGTTAGCATTCAAGCTACACCGCCTTTAACCATGAACAGTCACGATCAAGATATACTACACAACTTTGTTATTTTTCCTAATTAGCGAGCACACGTTAATTAACCTTCCTAACAGCCTCCGATGTTAAAATGTAACCGATAAAACACTCGCTATAGAAGCCGACACATTCAGCCCTCGATGCGGATTTGGGGCCTGTCACTCCTCCAGGCTCCCGTCTCACCAACCCCTACCGATTCGGAGTGTTTCCACGAAAGCTCCGCGTGAAAATACTGCCGGTTTGCTAAATCGGATACTTAATTTACCTTGAGCCTCGGAGCTGGAAGTGTCTGTGCAGGAAAGAGAGTATTTTAGATCTCCTCACTGACCTGCACGCTAGCAGCAAACACACGCGGAGAGCAAGATGGAAGCGAGAGAGGGGGACGGAAGTGACGTCAGGATTGAAATGCACCGCAGCGGGTTGAAAAAAAAACGGCCAAGAATAGTTTCTGTGGAAATACTACAGAGGGACCCAGGAAAGTGCGCGCACACTTCAACAGTTGTTATCTATGCGCTTTTTAAAACTCGAATTGAATTAGTGTGTAGTATTGCGTTTCCTCTAAAGATGTCAGGAGTCGCACCGTCATTGATGCTATCACGTGACTGTCAAAAGAGCGGTATATATGTTTCATGTTGAAGTGTATACATTTTTGAGGGGTGGCCTCTGTAGATTATGCGTCTGCCAAATGTTTAAATGTAATGTAAATGTCGAAAAAATAAAACACAACTAATAGCTGTTCATTGGTTGAACAACTAAAAGCACGATTTTCTATAATTAAATGGCCTTCTGCAAAAAGTCAAGCACACTTACAGAAGCTTATATCGGGTCAAATAAGGTGACAATACATATTTTTGGTTGTCAGATGGTTTCCAAGTCTGCCCTTGTGTTATTTAATACGCACACACATTATATATACTGGGCAACACTGGAGCTTGCTCCTCCAGGGTCCGGGTTCGATGCCTGCCTCAGGGTCTGCATGGAGGTTTCATGTTCGCCCTGTGCTTGATGGGTTTCCTTCCACAGTAAAAAGACATGCAGATTGAATCCCCCTCTGGGACTAATAAAGTTTTTTTTTTTAATCTTGAATATTTACAATTTTATTTGAGTCTTGTTCCTCTCAATGGTTCCTTCCTTATGCTGTCTCATAAAGTGTCTTCTATGAATTAAAAAGTTACCCAAACTTGCTCAAACAGCTCTAACTTGTCAAGTCTTGGACTCCAAAAGAAACTCTGAAGGTAAGCTGTGAGATAACCAAGATGTTACCAGATGATCCCTTGAGTCCTGTAAGTTGTGAAGTGGGTCATGGACATGGAACAGACTTGTTTGTGCTTGATCAGATTGCCATCTGAGGAATTAAACACAAAACCATTTCAGAACAATTTTTGCAATGTGTCAGAGCTCATTGTCCTGCTAAAAGAAGCCAGTGCCATAGCGAGATAGGTGTACTTGGTCTGCAACAAAGTACAGTCATGGCCAAAAGTTTGAGAATGACACAAATATTAGTTTTCACAAAGTTTGCTGCTATACTGCTTTTAGATCTTTGTTTCAGTTGTTTCTGTTATGTACTGAAATATAATTACAAGCACTTCATACGTTTCAAAGGCTTCTATTGACAATTACATGACATGCAAAGAGTCAGTATTTGCTGTGTTGGCCCTTCTTTTTCAGGACCTCTGCAATTCGACTGGGCTGCTCTCAATCAACTTCTGGGCCAAATCCTGACTGATAGCAACCCAATCGTTCATAATCACTTCTTGGAGTTTGTCAGAATTTTTTTGTTTGGTTTTTGTTTGTCCACCCTCCTCTTGAGGATTGACCACAAGTTCTTAATGGGATTAAGATCTGGGGAGTTTCTAGACCATGGACCCAAAATTCCAACGTTTTGGTCCCCGAGCCACTTAGTTATCACTTTTGCCTTATGATACGGTGCTCGATCGTGCTGGAAAATGCATTGTTCTTCACCAAACTATTGTTGGAAGAAGTTGCTGTTGGAGGGTGTTTTGGTACCATTCTTTATTCATGGCTGTGTTTTTGGGCAAAATTGTGAGTGAGCCCACTCCCTTGGATGAGAAGGAACCCCACACATGAATGGTCTCAGGATGCTTTACTGTTGGCATGACACAGGACTGATGGTAGCGCTCACCTTTTCTTCTCCGGACAAGCCTTTTTCCAGATGCCCCAAACAATCGGAAAGAGACTTCATCCGAGAATAAGACTTTGCCCCAGTCCTCAGCAGTTCATTTGCCATACTTTTGCAGAAGATAAATTTTTGGAGAGAAGTGGCTTCTTTGTTGCTCTTCTTGACACCAGGCCATCTTCCAAAAGTCTTCTCCTCACTGTGCGTGCAGATGCGCTCACAACTGCCTGCTGCCATTTCTGAGCAAGCTCTGCACTGGTTGCACTCCGATCCCGCAGCTGAATCCTCTTTAGGAGGTGAGCCCTCTTTAGGGGGATTCAGCTGCAGATTGCTGGACTTTCTTGGATGCTCTCATGCCTTCTTAACAAGGATTGAACCTCTTTCCTTGAAGTTCTTGATGATCCTATGAATTGTTGATTTAAGTGCAATCTTAGTAGCCACAATATTCTTGCCTGTGAAGCCATTTTATGCAATGCAATGATGGCTGCATGCGTTTCTTTGCAGGTCACCATGGTTAACAATGAAAGAACAATGATTTCAAGCATCACCCTCCTTTTGTCAAGTCTGCCATTCTAACCTGACCTGATCAGCCTGACCTAATGATCTCCAGCCTTGTGCTGGTCAACATTCTCACCTGAGTTAACAAGAAGATTACTGAAATGATCTCAGCAGGTCCTCTAATGACAGCAATGAAATGCATTGGAATTTTTTTTTTTTTTTCGGGATTAAGTTAATTTTCATGGCAAAGAAGGACTATGCATTTCATCTGATCACTCTTCATAACATTCTGGAGTATATGCAAATTGCTGTTATAAAAACTTAAGCAGCAACTTTTCCAATTTCCAATATTTATGTAATTCTCAAAACTTTTGGCCATGACTGTACTTTCACTTGCCCATTTTATGTACCTTCAACAATGGACAAGGGTCAA
Source organism: Clarias magur (assembly GCA_013621035.1). Lineage (NCBI taxonomy): Eukaryota > Metazoa > Chordata > Actinopteri > Siluriformes > Clariidae > Clarias > Clarias magur. The sequence continues at coordinate 422,665 of QNUK01000502.1, read as the reverse complement.
ACTGCGCACTTGGTCATAGCCATTTTTTTTTCTTTTTTTTTCAGAAACTTATGCTACAGTAGCTCTTCTGTTGCATGAGATGAGATAGATGTTAGCTTTCACTCCCCAGTGTGCATCAATGTGACCCTGTCACTTGTTCCCAGCTTGTCCTTCCATGCACAGCTTTTGGTAGGTACTAGCTGTTTTTGGACCAGACTATCCACCACAAGACACAACATTTTGGAGATCTCTGATCCAGTCTTATAGTCATCACAACACATCAAAATCTAGAAATGAAAGTTAACTTACTGCCTCATTTATTACACCCCTTGACAGGTATAAGATATCTAGGTTTCTTACTTTGTGCTAGTCATTTTATATAGATAAAAATATTTGGAATTAATTTGATATACTGTATGAAGATATAAATATACACAACTTATATTGTAAAGAAGGTAGAGTGCATATACAATAATAAGAGCAGTGCAGCTTATTATTCTTAAAGTAGCTTATTAGGAAGTTGCATTAAGTGAGTAGCAATGTAATTGTTTTTCAATCCTGTATAATGTGCCAGAAATGTAATGATCTCTACAGTACCTCCTCATTGCTTCTCTGATTAATGTCCTAGTTACCCATTCTCTCACATTTGGTTGACAGTCTTTACTTGGCAATGTAACACCTGTGCCTTGCTCTTTTTATGTTATAAAAATTTATTAAAAGATGTTCTTTAGGAATTTTAAGATGGCTTTAATTGCATACAGGTGAACTCCAGTCAGCTAACGCTACGAACTCTGAGCATAGGAGGAGGAAGCAGGAGCGGGTGTATTGCCCCACAGCGATTAAATTATTGCACTACACTGAGTCTAAAATAGGTATAGTTTTAACATTACTTGTACATATATTAGGGCTGGGAACATTAATGGAATAATGCGTGCAATAAATGGAGATTGTTTAACACGCTTAACACTAACGCCATTGATGGAGCGGTATTTTTTCCCAGATGAAGTTACAAGTCACAGTTGTGATGTGTTCTTCAGTGTGGTAGTTCCACATTTTAGGGTATAAAAATTCAGTTTGGACTCGCTTAAGCAGTATTCTTGTAGAAATGGTATAGATGAATATACAAAGAAGAGGGGGAAAGGGAGACTTTGGAACAGCTAACAGCAGCTCGTACCTTGCTAAAAAAGTTGTTCATTCAAGTGTGCTGATCTTATGCTTCTTTTGAACTTAAAAATTAGTTTGTATGCTTTCAGACATTTACGTACATAATAAAAAAATACTTATCAGATAAAAGGTATATTTGACTTAAAATGACAATTATACAGAAACATATAGTTTAATATAGATATACATATAGTTTAATTTGGCCTACTTAAGAAAAGTTCATGTATACTTGTCTTGTAGTATGGAATGGAACAGTAAATGATGGGTAGAACAGGACCTGATATTTTATGTACGTGTATAGTGTTATTAACACACACACACATAAAAAATATCATATGGCTGATTTTATTGACAATTCTTACATTGTGAGAGTAACATTGTTAACAAACATCATTCATACTGACTGATATGATCAGTCCATATACAAGTCATATAGAAAAATTTATTTTTAATATTGTCATAATTTAATTCAAAAGTAAAAACTTTCTAGAATCATTACATGTGAAGTGAAAATTTTCATGCTTTTTGTTTGTTTTCATTTTTTAATTTTCATGTTCATTTTCATGACTCTGTTTACAACTGGTTCTCATCTTACAGTATCTTGCTGGAAGAACAGAACGTCACCTAAATCAGTGTCACACACACAGTGTTACCTGTGGTGTTTCTCAGGGCTCAGTGCTCGACCCCATTTTGTTTATATTGTATATGCTTCCTCTGGGCTGAGTCATCACCCGGCATGAAATTTTATTTCATTGCTATGCTGATGATACTCAGCTTTACCTCCGGATAAAATCAACCTCATCATCTACTCTGCCATCATCCACTTTGGCCATATGTTTGGAGGATAAGCAAAATTTCCTGCAGCTGAACAGCTTAAAGACTGAAGCTATTTTAGTAGGCATCCCACGCAGGTTAGGACATCTAATATAATTAGTATCACCTTTTCTGGCCAGGATATCTGTTATCAACCTCGGATTAAAATGGACTCTCACTTGATATATGAGGCTCATATCCAACAGTGTGTGAGACATCTTTCTTTCACCTCGGGAACATTACTAAAATGCGTCCAGCATTCACATTTGCGGAAAAGTTAGTCCATGCGTTTGGCTCCTCCAGGCTGGACTTCTGCAATGCACTCCTCATTGGGACTTCTGGAAAAAATACTGCAGCTTTTGAAGTTATTAAAATCTATGCTGCTAGGATCCTGATGCGAGCACATAAATATGACCATATTACACCCATCTTTGATGATCTTCCTTGGCTCCCTGTATCATTCAGAATTGAATGTATGGTTGCCATTCTTTCCCACCAGTGCATCTATGGGGTTGCCCCTGCCTATCTCTTTTTTTTTTTGGATTTTTCCCCGATTTTCTCCCTAATTTAGTCGTGTCCAATTCCTCCCCATCACTACTACCACTCAGCCGAAGAGGAGGGCCGAAGACTATCACGTGTTTCCTCCGAACCACGTGACGCCAGCCGACTGCATCTTTTCGAACTGCTCGCTCGCGCACCGTTGGGGGTGGCGTAACACACTTGGAGGACAGCGCTATCCGCTCCCTCCGCTGCGCGAGCTCACAGACGCCCCTGATTGGCTGTGATTAATGTCGGAGCACTATGTACCTCTCATCCCTCCCCTCTGACAGAGCTCGGCCAATCAGCTCTCTAGACCTCCGGCTGCGAAAGGTTACAGCACCACCCGGGATTCGAACTAGCGATCTCCGGATGATAGGGCGAGCGCTTTAACCACTGCGCCACTCGGAGGCCCGCCTATCTCAAAGAACTTGTTACTTCACATACATCTACACACAACCTCCACTCTGCCTCAGTATATCTTCCGAAACCTCCAAAGACCAAGCTTCATACTATAGGAGCTCAGTGGCAGCTAGACTGTGGAATGCTCTTCCAGAGTATCTGAGGATGCGAAAGATTGTTGATTTTAAATCTGTTCTTAAAATTCCTCTTTTTATCAGAGCTTTTGGGTTGAAATTATTCGTAGCACTTTGAGATTTGTTTTAAATATAAAGTCATTATAAATAAGATGTATTATTACTATTATAAAAAAATCCAGTATCTAAAATAAAATATATATATTTGAGTTTGCATAAATTGATGTTCATACTGTATAAATACCGGTTATCTCATGGTCTAATTCAGTGTACACAACCACAATCGATGGGGAAGACACTTGATAGTTGTCCAGACTAAAGTCTATTAAATATAATAGAAAACTATTGGGCAATGATGAAGGCAGTAGCAGTCAAGATACTGTCTTCTCTACATGATCTTAAGGAACCACTAAAGCAGTAATAGATTGAGTAGGTGACACCAGTACTCAAGACATCCTTTTGAATCCATGTTTTTGATTCCCAGCCAGATCCATCAGGTTTTTTAGAATAAGGACTTGATACTAAATATTGATTGTTGTATAGCTGTCACGGGTCTAGCTGGTTGTAGTGGCTAGACCGGCTGATGTTGTTGCCGTGGGCATATATGGCAGGCAGGAAGGCAGAGGGGTTGTAAACAGAAAGTGTCTTTATTAACAAACAACTCAAAAACAGACAAACGAACAAAGGAACCAAAACAACAAACTAAAACTAGGGCTCAGGAAAAACACAGGAACTGAACAGAGGGAACCAGGAGCTGACACAGGGAACCTGACAGAACTAGGGATGAGGAAACATGGAGCTGGAGCTAACTAAAAGACACATAGGGGAACTAGAGACAAGACTGGACAGGACGTGACTGGAACTTGAGATGGGGCAAGGACTGGAGAGACAGGGCTGGACAGGAGACAGGGCTCTCAGGGACTAGACTGGCTGGGTTAGTGAGGTTAGTAGCTACATGGAATACTGGGGACACTGGATGCTGACCTAACCAGGTTAGTGGCTAATGGGGTTAGTACTGACCTAGGGGACCGGAAGACAAAAGGCAGGGCACACATGGGGCTATACCAAACTAGCGTCTAACCTACTAGTGACCAGAACCACTAGCTGTCAATCCCACTAGAGGCTAGCCTACTAGGGGCTAACCCTACTAGCCTTCAAGGCCTACTAGTGGCTAACCCTACTAATGGCTAAGCCCTCATGTGGCTACACATACAAGGACTGCTTTAAATACAGAACTAAACAAAGACTGACACTGGGAAGACAGAACAGTACTTACACTGTACACAGGAGGAGACACAGCCTAGCTAAACACTGAACAAGGCAGCTCCATGAATCCATCGACACAAGGAACATCAAGAAAACAAAACTAGAGCCCTCTGAAAACAAAGGTTACAAAACATAAACTTAAAGTAACAAAAAGGAATGCCCACATGACAGTAATAAAAACAAACATTCAACAAACAAAACAGAACGAACAAACAATGCTCAACCAAGTTTCCCAGAACAAACTGCTATTTATAGGAGGTTTTAATGAGCCACCTCAGTTCAGGTGAGCCTCATCACCTGACTGAGGTGCCTTCTGGGAAACTGAGTCAACCAAAAAGAACTACACAGACAGACAGACAGACATGAACAGTGACCTCTAGTGGAGGTTCCTAACAATAGCAATTATGTTGCTTAAAATAGCAAATTATTATCTTGATGGCCATTTTTTAAATTAAGGATATAATTAGATAATTATAATTAGATATAATAAGACATTGATTTCATTTTTGTATTAATACTTTCGGCCACCACTGTATATCTGAATATTCCATATAAAACCATCATTCCCATATCCCTGCCTGCTTGAAGAATTCATTTCTATGGGGTATTTTGATAGAAATAACAATCATACATTTGAATTACAATTGTATTTAAAATAGTTAAAACTGAATTAAAATTAATCTTGTAATGAAATTATAATGAAAGTGAACATTCAAGTGAACCCTGAAAAAAGGACATGGGCCTATAGGTAGTTCTTAGCTAATGCCAAAATCAATGTTACATACCAGCTTTGTGACTGGTAACGCACACAGCATACAGTGGTTGCCTTTTCTATTCCCTTTAACGTTTCTACCTAATTCCATTTCCAAAAGCTTTATTATCAGAGATTTAATGCACTTGTTGTAAGTAGATTCAATCTTGGTTCTGGCCTAGTCATAACATTTGTTATTACACACAGATAAGACTACAGCACATCTCGAGGTCAGGGGTAGCTCAGTGGTTAAGGCATTGGACTATGGTTCGGAAGGTCCCAGGTTCAAGTCCCACGACCACCAAGTTGTCCCTGTTGGGCCCTTGAGCAAGGCCCTTAACCCCACCTGCTCAGATGTATAATGAGAATTTAAAAAATGTAAGTCGCGTCTGCTAAATGCGTAGATGTTGAGGACCTAACACCACAGATCTTCAGGGCCAAGAAGGACCTTTCCAGGGCTTGACTTTAAAGGTTTCAAGACGTCTTAAATTTAAATTGAGTGTACACGATGAGGACATTTACACACGTGGACAAAATTGTTGGTACCCTTCGGTCAATGAAAGAAAAACTCATAATGGTCACATAAATAATTTTAATCTGACAAAAAGTAATAATTAAAAAAATTCTATGAATGTTAACCAATGAAAGGCAGACATTGCTTTTCAACCACGCTTCAACGAAAATATTTTAAAAAATAAACTCATGGAACAGGCCTGGACAAAAATGATGGTACCCCTAACTTAATAGTTTGTTGCACAACCTTTTGAGGCAATCACTGCAATCAAACGATTCCTGTAACTGTCAATGAGACTTCTGCACCTCTCTGCAGGTATTTTGGCCCACTCCTCATGAGCAAGCTGCTCCAGTTGTTTCCGGTTTGAAGGGTGCCTTTTCCAGACAGCATGTTTCAGCTCCTTCCAAAGATGCTCAATAGGATTGTGGTCAGGGCTCATAGAAGGCCACTTTAGAATAGTCCAATGTTTTCCTCTTAGCCATTCTTGGGTGTTTTTAGCTGTGTGTTTTGGGTCATTGTCCTGTTGCAAGACCCATGACCTGCGACTGAGACCCAGCTTTCTGACACTGGCCAGCACATTTCTCTCTAGAATCCCTTGATAGTCTTGAGATTTCATTGTACCCTGCACAGATTCAAGACACCCTGTGCCAGATGCAGCAAAGCAGCCCCAGAACATAACAGAGCCTCCTCCATGTTTCACAGTAGGGACAGTGTTCTTTTCTTGATATGCTTCATTTTTCCGTCTGTGAACATAGAGCTGATGTGCCTTGGCAAAAAGTTCAATTTTTGTCTCATCTGTCCGTAGGACATTCTCCCGGAAGCTTTGTGGCTTGTCAACATGTACTTTGGCATATTCCAGTCTGGCTTTTTTATGATTTGGTTTCAACAATGGTGTCCTCCTTGGTCGTCTCCCATGTAGTCCACTTTGGCTCAAACAACGACGGATGGTGCGATCTGACACTGATGTTCCTTGAGCATGAAGTTGACCTTGGATCTCTTTAGAAGTCTTTCTGGGCTCTTTTGTTACCATTCGGATTGTCCGTCTCTTTGATTTGTCATGAATTTTCCTCATGCAGTCACGTCCAGGGAGGTTGGCTACAGTCCCATGGATCTTAAATTTCTGAATAATATGTGCAACTGTAGTCACAGGACCATCTAGCTGCTTGGAAATGGTCTTATAGCCTTTACCTTTAACATGCTTGTCTATTATTTTCTTTCGAATCTTCTGAGAAAACTTTCTCTGGTCCATGTTGAGTGTGGTACATACCATGTCACCAAACAACACAGTGACTACCTGGAGCCCTATATATAGGCCCACTGACTGATTACAAGATTGTAGACACCTGTGATGCTAATTAGTGGACACACCTTGAATTAACATGTCTCTTTGGTCACATTATTTTCAGTATTTTCTAGGGGTACCATCATTTTTGTCCAGGCCTGTTCCGTGAGTTTATTTTTTTAAATAATTCTGTTGAAGCATGGTTGAAAAGCAATGTCTGACTTTCATTGGTTAACATTCATAGAATTTTTTTAAATGATTACTTTTGTCAGATTAAAGTTATTTATGTGACCATTATGAGTTTTTCTTTCATTGACCGAAGGGTACCAACAATTTTGTCCACGTAAGACGTCTGTTTTATGATATTGAAAGCGGGTTAATGACATTTTCAGGATTTTTTTTAAAACAATGTCAGAAAATTTTGGACTTCAAATAAATACACAGACAAATATTTACTAAAATATTTTAAGCATTGCTGTTCCAAAAGGCATTACAGATCATAAATTAGCTATGCTCCCATTCCCCAGCTTTAACTACATTTATTATGCAAACATTTGTTGTACTGCCAAACTTGGATAGTGTTTGCATTAGCTTAATATCAGTTTTCTAATACAAAACACTTATTAAACAATTACGTTCTTAATAGAATTATAATTAACATACTCATTTGCATCACATAAAGACAGAGTATGCGCAAACATTAACATACATTAAATAAATAGATATTTTCCCTGGGGGACGAACTGGATTAACTAGCAATTGTTGTCGTCTTATCTCCTACTTCAGATTTAGCTTAACATTATGTTCACCTGCCCAATATTGTGTGGGTCAATGTTACTCAAATCCTTACGCTTGCCCATTTTTTCTGCTTTCAACACATCCACTTTGGGGGAAAAAATCACTTGCTGCCTAATATATCCCTCCCATTTTCGGGTGACATTGTAACAAGCTATTATAAATGTAGCTACTGTAACACAGCCAAATTGTGATTGCAAGATGACTGGGTCATAGCAACTGAAAAACTGCAGCTTTAGTGGGATATTCATGGTCTGCAGTTGTCAGGACCTGCCAAAAGTTGCCCAAGAAAGGAAAACCGATGTACTGGCAACAAGGTAGCAAAAGGAGACCTTTTAAACACTGGTGGCCATAAAGTGACCACCCACCTAATATTGTGTACTGTAGGTCTCTTTTTCCTGCTAAAACACTCCTGAACCATCAAGGCATAGACTCCACAACACCTCTGAAGGTATGTTGTGGTATCTTGCAAGCCATCAGGAGCAGATGCTTTTTAGTTCTTTAAGTTATGAGGTGGGGCCTCTATGGATTGCACTTGATTTTCCAGCACGTCCCACAGATGCTCAATTGGATTTGGATCTAAAGAATTTGGACACCAATTCAACACTTCATTGTGTTCAACACTCTTTATTGTGTTTTTTTATAGGACCCAGTAAGCTGATGCATCACACTGCATCCCTCAGCTTGTCTTCTTCCCTAGTGTTTCTGTTGACATCTCTTCCCCAGGTAAGTGATGCACACACACACACACACACACACACAGCAATGACTCCTTCCACATGATATAAGAAAATATTATTCATCAGACCAGGCCACCTTCTTTCATTGCTCCCTGGCCTAATGCTCATGAGCCCATTGTTGCTATCTTTGGCGATTTGGATTGGCCAGCATAGGCACCCTGAGCATTTTCTGACTATGCAGCTCCCTACATAATGTGCTATGTGTCCTGACACCATTCTCTCAGACCCAGCAATAACTTTATCAGCAATTTGATCTAAAGTTGCTCTTCTATTGGATCAAGTTACACAGGCCAGCCTTCGCTCCACATGTGAACCCTGGCCTCACAAGACATTGTCACCAGTTCATTGATTTCTCTTCTTTGAACCACTTTCTGTAGAATCTGGCCACTGCAGACCAGAAACATAAAAAAAAGCTGCACCTTTGGAGTTGTTCTAACCATCGTCATGGCAATTTGGTCTTGGTGAAAGGCGCTGAATCATTATTATAAACCAACTTCAATTACAATATATTCACATGCCACCTAATGTAACCCTTTTTTATTATGGTGGTTTTATATACACACACACACACACACAGCACACACACACACACACACACACACAAATGTGTACATTATAACTGTGTAGTCAACCACTTCTGAGTTAACATTCATAACTTTCTGTAATCACAGTTGATAAATATTAAATTAAATATGCAAGCTATACCAAGTTACTCCTGAAAAATGTATGTATGTATATAGTTGGAATTACACAGCAGTTAAATGTGAAGTTTAGCTTGATGACCTCTGTTGAACTAGTGGCATATTATTTACAATTATTACTAGTATTAAATGAACTTGACTCAGCTGTATGTGGCCAGTGTTTGGTGTTATTAGAGGGCTTGGACAACACATTATCAAATCAAGTTGAGTGCAACTCCGCTCACGTGGAATACATTTAAATCAAGTGCATACATTTAATTAAAGAAAATTTTATTAACATTTCCTTTCAATGCAGTCAAAAGGATAGGCACTATAGCACTGAAACATCTCTAAAAGGATATAAACAATGTAGAAATATACAGTACAATACCTTAATGTTGTTAAAAAATAAAGTTATCTTATTTGTTATAATCTATTATAAATGATAATTTGTTGTATAAGCTACACTGAGACCAAGTATATGTTCAGCATATAAAACAAATCAAAACGGCCCTTTATCTTATTTATGTATTTAAAACATTTTTGTAATTTATGCGTTTTACAATTTATGTGTTAAAATATGTTCTTAAGCATTTATTCTGTCCCATATTTTGCTATGCAGCTTCTTGGAATTGTTAACTGCCTATATGTGTTGCTTTTATAATCTTTTTAATAATTTATTTCTGCAAAATATCAAAGAACAAATCAAGTGATCAGGGACTAAGCAGCTGAGCACATCAATGTTTGCCTTCACTGAGTCGGTCTAGTGAGCTTATAAATCTCATAGCTTTAAACGTGATCGCTGTCTCCTCTGCCGGTGCATAAATATCTTCATTTTCACTTCCCATATTTCTTTTTTACTCCCTGAGAGATTGATGTATGAGTTTAAAGATAAGGTCATAATGCGGCCAACTGGACACCAAACTGATTTAATCGTGGTATTTGTTACAAATACTTTCGACAAACAGCTTAGTATCACAAACGTTTCGGAAATGTTCATTATCGGTGCAGTGGTCCGCTACCCTACCATTAAACACGACCAAAACAATATAAATGGACCGTAATTGGGTTTTAGAATAAAGCTTCAACGATAGACTACATGCAGATTTCTATGACATACACGTTTGCGTTTTTGTTGTCCTTTCCTCTTTACAAATAACCTCTATACGTATACACATTAAAAAAAAAAAAAAAAAAAGATCAGCCAAGTCAGGTACTTAATGCTCTAATTACTCAGTGGTTCGCATTGTTGAATGGTGTTAGTTATTTAGTCATTCGGTTTAGATATTTAGATAACCCCAGACGGAAATGTGTAGCGCGTTTGCTATCAAACAAACAAAAAAGTGTGTGAAAGAGCTTATCCACGGCCACTAGATGGTGAGCTGGGCTTCCCACAAGCAGCGGATAAAAAGCTAAAGTGCCGAGCCATGCGCCTGAAAACACGACTCCCAGTGAATCAGTCAACATGACTCTGCTGATGGTCCCCCCCCCCCCATAATACCAAAAAACTCAATTCTCATTCCCAATATTGTGTTATATACGAGTAACACAACGCAAATGAAAAGCTAAAGTCATAATTATCTTTAGAAATATATTTCCCGCCATTCAGTCTCATTCCTTTGGGTTACTTTTGGCGCGCTTTAGAGTTTTTATGGACTTGCCCAGTTAGTTTTTAGATAAATGGCTTCTCATCACTTTGGCCACAAATTGTCTTTAATAACGTACTTTAAAGTGCACTTTAACCGCTTTCTTCTTTGAGGTGATAAAATGGGTAAATGGTAAATCGTAGACGATTCAATAAAATCTTTTCTTTTTTCTTTTTTTCGGCATGACTGCGCGCATGATTTAAATCCCGAAATAATGAGCTATAAATCTACGTTAATTTCATTTTGTGTTTAAAGTTAAAAATAAACACATTCTGTGAATTTTCTTTGTAACGATGGGTATGTTTGAAATTATTTAAAATTAGGCTAAATATAAATGATTCAGACAACTGCCGTGTAATTAATATTACTTGTGGAAACCTAATATTTATATAAATTAATACTAGATAAAAAAAGAAACAAAAAAAATAAATAAACGAAAGTGAATTGTATATAATTTAACAAATAATAGTATTAAACATTATGCAACACGACTGACGTCTCTAACGGATTCCACTTGTTACAAGTAATAAACTTAGCTTGATTTAAATCAGCAACACTACCACCACCAAAAGAGCTACGCTTGTGACCTTTGGACTGTCATTTGATAAGGAAAATTAAATGTGACTTGTTCTAACAATTTTCTTACGTTCATAATTTCAAGTTCAAGAATCGTACCGGTTTTCACATTAGTATCACTATTAGCCTACATGTAAAATATGTGAAAACACGGGGGATGAATTACATAATCTCATCTGTTAAAGTCCGAACATCATCAGAACATGTATTCTTCACTACAGTGTTATTTCGTCGTCAGTTAATGTATGTTATTAGATTAATTTAACCTAGAGGAATATATAAGCAACACGCAACAATTGTGAAAGATATAATTGTTTATATATATAACGGATTCCACTTGTTACAAGTAATAAACTTGGCTTGATTTAAATCAGCAACACTACCACGACCAAAAGAGCTACGCTTGTGACCTTTGGACTGTCATTTGGTAAGGAAAATTAAATGCGACTTGTTCTATCTATCAAATATATATAGTTGTTTACATTATTATTAATCATGTACTCTCTGTATTATTAATAATTGTTGGATTTGGGTTAATAATATTTCTAAACGGCTATGACATAATTAGTAAGAATTAGTCTTATTGTTAGTCGTCTAATGCCGGATAGCCGTGACAAACTATTCAGTGATATGTAAATAATCTAAGGCTTTGGACAGTGAGCCTCGACCACCATATGAAATTTACTCGGATGGACATCACCATCTCACATGCTCGTTATACAGCATATGGTACTGTACACTGAGGAGAAGCACAACAATAGTATGGGTGGGTCCTACAGGCAGCCATATGTTTTTTTCTTATAGGGAGAACGTATTAGAACGTAGGTAGAAGTATTATTTTATTCCTAAGAAAACAGTCTGACCAAAATGTTTCCTGAAAACATAAGAATTCACCTTTATTCAGTTACTTGCTGCACCCCCAGAACATTCCCGTGTTGTTTTTCTTTTTCAATTGCCACTGTGACGCTTGGCTATCATGTGATCAGCGACCTGGTATATAGCGCGAGGAAAGGTCCGCCCTATTTGGAATCCTGCTTTGCCCTATTTGAAGTGTTTCCTATTTGCCTGAATTAACACACAGATGCTGGGGTATAAGGTTAACTTTCGGACGACAGCCTTATGAATATCTGTGGCGGCATACGGCTACGCTTTGCGCTCGTCTTCATCACGCTGCTAATTATGAGTCTTTCCAAACGGCAGCAGTAGCAGCAGCGCACGCACTGTCTGACCAAGAGCCATGACTCTGAGCTCCGAGATGTCGGACGCGTGTGCGCTCTCGGAAGAGCCGGACATCGATGTGGTGGGCGAAGGAGCCGACGACGACGACGACGTCGACGCAGCCGCACGCTCGCGCCCCTACGACGACGATTTTTCGCGCGCTCGCGACGAGCTTTTCCTCGCCACTTCGCCTCAGTGCGCGGACTCTGCTCATGGCACCGCGGGATCAGGCGCGCGCGACGCTTACAAACCGGCGAGCAAGAACGCTCTGGTGAAGCCGCCATACTCGTACATCGCGCTCATCACCATGGCCATCCTGCAGAGTCCCAAGAAGAGGCTGACCCTCAGCGAGATCTGCGACTTTATCAGCAACCGCTTTCCGTACTACCGCGAGAAGTTTCCCGCATGGCAGAACTCGATCCGCCACAATCTTTCACTCAATGACTGTTTTGTCAAGATCCCCCGCGAGCCCGGCAACCCGGGAAAGGGTAACTACTGGACGCTGGACCCGGAGTCGGCCGACATGTTCGACAACGGCAGCTTCCTGCGGCGACGAAAGCGCTTCAAGCGCCAGCAGGCACCAGAGCTCCTGCGGGAACACGGCGCTTTCGTCCCGGCGTACGGCTACGGAGCTTATGGTTGCGGTTACGGCTTTCAAATTCACGCGGCATATCACGCGCATTCCGCGCTCCTTACCTTTCAACAGCAGCAGCAGCAGCAGCAGCAGCAACAACATGCGCCTCCGTCTTCAAGACACACCGGAACTCTGATCCCCGCGCCTTCCCTCATGCAGAACACAGCCGAACTCGCGCGTTCCCGTTTTTATCCTCCGTTGAGTCCCGGGATTTCCTCCCCGTTACAGACTGCGACCAAATCCCCGGTGCACCGCTCAACTTTCTCCATAGAAAGCCTCATAGGAAGCGCTGGGAGCCCAGCGCATGCGCACTGTGCCTCGCGGACTCCGCCGGCGCCTTTCGGACCGAATGGAGCCGCAGCCGAAAAGTTTCCCACACGGATTGTCAGTGGCACAAGCGGCTGTTAATATCTTAAGTGAAGTTCACATAAAAAAGATACACACAATCGCTCCTGTTTTTTAAGGTAGGATTTTTGTTTTGGTTATTAGTTTTTTGTTTAATGCAGTAAGGTAGACTTGTAAAATATGAAAATGCCCCTTTATAAACAGTTAGATAGTTAAAATTGCATAGAGATTCTCAGGATAATAACATGCTTATCTTTAACATACTATAACAAATTGCAATGTATGCCCCATTTAATAAGACCTTTAAAGTTTTAGTTTCAATTTGTTCGTTTCGTGAGGTTTCACGAAGGACTTTGATATAATTTGTTCTTATATCAATAATTTGTACATTGTTTTAGTAGTATGTTCGGATTGTAATATTTTTACACAATTTGTTTTGCAATGAGAATAAATATTGTTTTGCAGAAAAGATGAGTGGAAATTAACTTATTAATATCTACGCAAAATCTCAAACAAAGTCTAGCACTTTGCAATCAATTGCTCGATTGCATCAAAGTTCCCGTCTAAAGAAACCATTTAGGCGAATAAAAACCCATCAATCTGTAAGAAATAATATAATAACAAATAATAATACTTATTTATTTTTTGCACATTTTCCTTATTTTCCTATGAAGCCGCAAAAGTGTCACGCATAATTTAAAGGTAAAGGTGTGTGTGTGTGTGTGTGTGTGTGTGTGTGTGTGTGTGTGTGTGTGTGTGTGTATGTTCAAGCACTGTTATGTGATTATGGTCTATGTTGGTCCTAAAATAAAAATAAAATAAATCACAATTTCTCTCTTTGTGTTCAAAAATATTATATCAAGCTATATAATATATAATATATATCAAGCAGTATTATTTCTAATGATAAATTTGACAGACAATGCCTACAATACAGAAAGATAACAAGGAGAAATAATGTTTACATTGTATTAATTTCAACAATTATTTTTATTTTCTTTGTGTGTGCATGTGTGTGTGAACCTAATATAACAGTAGCCATGTGTTTGTTAAAAAAAAAAAAAACTACAAAATGTGACCAAAGAAATTAAACACTGGCTCGCATGTGATCAAATGTGTTTTGCTGACATGGTTTGAAACCACAAAAACTATTTTGAATGATCATTTTTATCCTGTGATGAACTGTTTATAATAATGGGAGTGTGCTGTCTAGCATGGCAATCTCAGTGCACAGGGTATCAATCTCAAAGGTGAAACGGATGTAAATCATATGCAATCTATGCTCTTTTCAGTCAGAGATCTTATGATGCTAAATAGCAATGGCCAGGAATACATAGACACCAGCTACTAGGAGAATGATCCAATGCAGTTTAAAAAATTTGTCCAAATAATTCAAGTTGAGGAAATTTCGTTTGTAGACTTGAACTTGCTAAAGACTTGTGCGATTTATTTAGGGTTGGACCTTTTGTACAATTAAGTAATGTACCTAGAAAATGTGTGTCTTTAGAGATTTCAACCTCATACAATTTACGTGAACAGATGAAATATACACAATAAATGTAGAAAATATATGCCCCTGAAGTCACCTCCCTGTGAGAAGGAAAGTTCTTTTTTTCTGTATATTAGTCTGTACAGGTATGTAATTACATCGCTTTATAAAGCTGTATGAATACACGCTCTTCTGTGTATTCCTGTCAAGTAAGAACGATTATAAAAACAACACGATCTAATCTTTTTAAGACTTTTTAAGAAAGCATAAAAGCAGAATGGTGAGCACAGCATTTTTAGTTTCCTTACCGCAACACGTATAGAGGTAGAAATATTATTAACACCAGTGTTTTTGGGGGGAATTAATATGCTATCTACAAAAAATGTTAAATAGATTTTTTTTTTTGCCAGGCATTTAAAGGGTGTGCCCACACAACTATGTTACACAGTATTGCACTTTACTATGGCCGTTCTTACACCCGGTTTCGTTTTTCTAATGTTCGAAGACAGCGGAGTTAATAATCGCCTCCGATTTCATTCATTTACCATTATCCACAGCCCCAATTCTGCCCTCCAGAGACCTCAGCACTATCTCAATACTGGAAATACTGGAAATAAGAGGAAATAGCAGTAGGAGTTCAAAATAAAACTCTCCCGGTCACCTGTTACAGGGATTTAATAACGACTAATTGGCTCCCGCGCTTATAGAAAATGTGAAAGGACAGACCTTATGAGAGATGAATGGCTGCAGGCCAACAGATATATTCCCATTTACAGGTTTTAGTAGATGCTTTTGCCCAGAATTACTTACATAAGTAGATATTCTCACTCCCATAGGTCTATATGTCTATTTGACATAGATTTCATGTAGATACAATTATTTGGATTCGTTTGTAAATATACTACTACTACTACTAGTAATAATAATAATACTAATACTACTACTACCACTACTACTACTAATACTAATACTACTAATAATATAAACAGGCCAGTGGGCTACAATAGTATAACACTAAACCCTTCTTACATAAAAGTTATGTAAGAAACGTAAAAAAAATATAATAATTTATATGTATATGTGAACATATTTTTAAAGCTTATTAGTGTGTGTGTGTGTGTGTGTGTGTGTGTGTGTGTATGTGTGTGTGTGTGTTAATTAATTTGTATTCTATAGCACATACAAGATATTAAATTCTAAACCCCACATATCATTTAAAGCTTTTTTGCCTTGTGACCAGGATGTAGATTTGAAAATAACAAATGAAGCAGCCAAATAAATGAATACAAAAAATATTCTACCCCATAAATTACATGCGTTAATAACTGCGTCGTGTATTTATGTGTGTGTATGTGCGTGCGTGTGTGTATCTGTGCGCAGCCGCAGTAGGTTGTACCTCGCGTGCCTCCTTGGACGCGAAGAAAATACAGAGAGTAGTGGAGACAGTTCAGTAGGCCACACACACACACACACACACACGATGGTGATGATGTAACTGCGCTACTACTAGTGACAACCGGAAAATGGGTCAAAGTCGGACACACAAGCGCACGCACGCACACATAAAAGTGGAAATCCCTGTGTACCAGTGCTGTAGCCTATATAAATCACACATTTAAGTGAACTGCAATAGTTTAACCTTTGTTTTTCTATTATTATGAATCCTATATGTTTCCTGTTTTTTGTCTCCTTGGTTAGATCACTCGAAGCTCATTCAAGCATTTAATTCAGCCGGATTGTAGCTTCACTGTGCAGAAGTGCACACTTCTGTAGCCTGGCGTTACCATCCCGCCTAGTCCATCAATAATACATGAATACTGGGATACTCTGTGGACTTGTATGGCGTGGGTTGTCTCTGAACAGACACAAAACGAGGTTCTGTTCTGACAGTACTGTCCTTCTTAAAAGAGTCTTCCAAAGGCTAAGAACCGTTTGAGTTGCAGTCCGGCTGTTCTATAAAGCCCTGCCGAACGCGCGCGCATTTTAATAGTTTGATATTAAATACTATAGGATATAAACATACTATAGGAACGCGAACAGGTGTGTTTTAATCATTTAATAAGCAAGCAGTAAAAATGGTGATGGTAAAAATGATGATTACTGTTGGGCATTTATGATCTGGAACAAAAGGACCTTCAAGGGCCTTCAATCCAATTTAATTTATACATTTTAACATTAAGCTACTTCAACTAAATACATAAGCGTACAGTATTCGTTTTTATATCGAAATCTTTCATTTTAAAATCTAATTTTGTTTATTCCATTACAAAGTAGCGTGGATTAAAAAATTCTACAATAGCGCCAAAATATCGTTTTATAATACGTTTTATATGTATTTGTCCTACAAATATTTGTCCTATACATTTATATTACATATCACCGACTTTAAATTATTTGAATTCCTCTATAATGATCTCCGTATAACTTTAAATAATGACTTTCTAAATGCACGAATGAATGGGCCAAGCGATTTATGAGACATTTATAAAATAAAATGTTGTGAAAATGTAAAGAAGACTAATTAAATCAAGAATAGAATAAAATTAATTTAAATACGTGTGCACACAAAAGAGAAAAAGAGTTGGCATTTAGACAAAAATTATTCAGCATTTGCAAATTTCCAACTGTGATAACATAAAATTATTTTTTCTTATAGAAAATAGAAAAAATATTTTTATTCTTTCTTACATATTGGAGACAATTCTAATAATGCAAAGTAAAAGTGTTGGAATAAACGCTTATGTGATTAACATCATTATTATGAAGAGAGCTGAAGATATTTGTCCCATTAATAAGTTGATAGAACTCTGGAACTCTGGTGAGGATTTTGAAGTTATTTCATACATAATTTATTGCGAAACTTTTTTTTTTTTAAATACACATCTGAGAAAGAGCAGCAGTGTTTTTTTTCTCTTACTTTGGTAAAAAAATAATTTTTACTTTGCATGGATGTAACATATATATATTTTTTAAAATAAACGATTGATAATTAAAAGATCAAATGTGTCATGCTCAATTTTAATTCATCCATGCACAGAGATTATTATTATTATTATTATTATTATTTATTATTATTATTTTATATCAGGATAATCTTTAACACTTTAGAAGAACAATAACTTCGTATTAAGTGATATTACACATTATAGGTCTAGGAGTCTCTATTCTTTATCAAAGCATTACAGATTTAACATGCCACATGTCAAAACGCAACTTCCCAATGAAAATACACAAATGTTAGATGAAAAGTGCCCTGCATGCCCCTCTGCGCCCCGCTAGAAGTGAAGGAAGGAGACGTTGTGCGCAGTGAGTGATGGGCACCCAGGCAAACAGCACACCAAAGAATAACAGGCCAACAGCACCAGTCATCATTCATGTTGTTAGCTTACTTTCATGATGTTTGAATAGTCTAAAGAGAAAGTTGGGTCGCAAGCTGCTCTCATTTATCCGGAGGCTGTACGTGTGATTGGGGGTTGATCTAAAAAAGAAAAATGTAAAGCTTTTTTCTTGGCTTTGAGCTCAGTGCCGCCGCGGCCCTGTTTCATGCTTCGTTAGTTTATCCAGTGGGATTGTGGGTCAGAGATCACGAGGATCAGGGCTAAATCCACAAGACTGTTGATAAAAGCAAATGGCAAATCAGGTTAAAGCATGGTTTATATCGCGTGACACAGAACAAGAACATTTACAAGTTGATTTATGACAATAGAAAAAGGCAAAAAAAAAAAAACGTGCAATTAGAAACTGAGAGTGTGTAGTGCAAATGCATGTATAATGCGGCCAAGCAGATCCGATACTAAATAACTGATGCAAAAAGATAGAATAGAGAACAATCAGTATTATTTTAGAGCTTTATTGTTGGAAATAATTGCTTATAATCAATAGTTATGCCCACTGCTTCTTTATAGTCTTTACTGTAGCACACCACTGAGTGACATTTTTACATAAAAATGATTATTACTATAGTATTTCAAACAATATTAACAACAACAATAATAGAAACTAATATGTTTACTAATACAAATTTTTACGAACATTGATTCATTCTCAACTCGAGCGACTCCAGGCGTTCCCAAACAAATTTAGAAAAATGTTAAATAATGATTCCTCCCTCCTCCTTTAACCTCCCTTTTATGATGTTTCAGTTTTCTCCTGACGTCGGGATATCCTCTGCTGTCATTTAAATGCCCCATATATGTTAATGTTTATGAACAACACAAGCTTTCATCCGGGGTGGATCCTGCCACATGCACAGTGTTCATGTGATATGCTTCGATTCCTCACGACCCTAACCGGAATAAATCTCTTACTAAAGAGGAATGAAAGGCGGGCGACACTATTCAACTAACAGGTGTATTGAGAGCATAATTCACAGCGGTGATACTGATACTGTAAATATGTAAAAATTGGCCTAATGTTATTGCGCGCGCGCGCGCGCACACACACACACACACACACACACACACGCACGCACACACAGACAGAGAAACGCAAACACACAAACACAGAAACAAACACAGATACAATAACGATTAATATTTTGTTATACTTTGACATGTGATGTTCTTCGACAAGATGAGACTGTTTGAGAGAGGGAATGTTAAAAGTATAACAAGAAGGAGAGAAAAATGCTCTACATGGGGGGCATTCAATCCCTTTTCACATTGTAGCCGAGCAACACTTATCCTCTATCCTCTGTGTAGCTAGCTGTATAGTGACTCTCTCTCTCTCTCTCTCTCTCTCTCTCTCTCTCTCTCTCTCTCTGGTGTGTGTGTGTGTGTGTGTTACGCTCCATTAGTACATTTTAGAACTAAAGGCAGGTCTGAATACAGCACCAATTAGAGAGAGTTAGAGAGCCCACTAGCACACCAGTCCTTACCACCCAACTTCAGTCAATTACTTCTCTCTCCTTTCATGCGCTCTCTATTCTCACTTTCTTTCAATCCTTTATCCCTTTTACATTCTGTTTTTGTCTCTTTTCTGTTCATCTGTCGGCCTTATCTTCGCCTCCTTTCTGTCTCCTTTGTGTTTCCTTCATTTGCTGAACGCATGCTGAACATTATATCTATTATTGGTTCGTCTTGTTCTTCTGTCTAAGGGTTTGTGTCATAGTGTCTTTGGGAGAGCGGCCATTCCTCTGGAGAGGTTAGGAAAATATGACACATGGATTTGCTCTGGGATGCCTTACTTTCAAAAGAGTTTC